>APFE031135289.1:425625-467735 GCA_000404065.3 Pinus taeda
TAACTTTAGCATATGATCTCCGTTTGACGCGTACAATAGCTCATTAGAAAGATCTATTCAAGCACTATCATTGTTGGAACGGGAAACATCGGTCCATTCCATGAACCCATGTTTCCCCCGGATTCCCCAAAAAACGTCGTTTAGGGCCTCAAAACGGCTCCGGAAGTTCAGGACCCGAAAAACTGCTAAAAATAGTAAGTTGTGCTACAATTAAGGAAACTGAAAATGCTGAGAAAGACAATGGTGGGGGTCCAGGTGGACTTGGCAGGTGGCCACCAATATCCACCTGGATCAGAAACATTAAGAGCATCGATCATCAAGAAGAGTTCAATCTATGAGAGAAAGGAATCTAATACCCAACAAAGGAAGAATAAAGAAGAGCGGAGCATTTTATGATCTATTTTAGGCTAATTCTCCTCCACACATGTGAAGGTTAGGGAATCATTTGCAACAATGAAATATGAAAATTATAGTCACTCAAAGGAGCCAACGTTTGGTTCAAATAAGGACTATTTAGCAAGCTGAATTGTCAAGAGAAGGAGTCAAGGTCAAGAGAAGTCAAAAGGTGGAAAGTCTATTCATATTCCAGCCACATGTGTGACCTATGTTTTCTTCAAAAAAGGCTAAAATTGTAGACCTCCTACAACAAGTTGAAATTCTAAAGAAAGGCCGAAAATTTGAGGTTGTGAAACAAGTTTGAATATAATTGATTTGAAGGAAGAAAAGCAAGAAAAAGTATTATCATCATCAAATCAATGTGATCTCCCTTTGAGCCAAGGATCAATTTTTAAGAAAGACATCTTCACCAAGAAGACATATTCTATTATCTACATCGACATAATCAAAATCAAGAAGACATCAAGTTGAAGATTTCATCATCTAGGAGTGTATTCACTTGACAAGTAAGTTATTTTATATCTATATTTGAATATGTCAAAATGACTTCATAGTGCAAGGAGAGTAATAAATTGGTTGGGTTGTCAAACTTTCTTGCATGGAAGAAGATGATAGATTTGATCCTCATAGAAAATGAAGTCATTGGTCATGCTAAGGGTTTAATTGTTGAGACTCCAAAAGAATAATCTCAAGCTCTACAAGATAAATATATCAAAAGAATGAGGAATAGGCTCATACTTTATGAGGGTGTCAGAAATAAAAGACCAACCCCAAGAGTTGGGAGAAAGAATGTCTTACAAGTAAATGGCTATCGTAGTGCTCAATGCACTACCAAAAGAATAGGGAAACTTCACATCAAGCATATATGGGAAGAAGGAAGATAATCCATCAGTGAACTATGGTTATTGTGCAAAATCGAAGAAACCAGGCTCAAGGAAAAAATCGATGTAGGATCAAGCAAGCAAGCTCAAGAATTTGCTGCCATGTCTAGAAGAAAAGGGAAGCTTGGGAAGCTTGGTCCTTAGAAAAATAAGAAGAACATGACGAAGGTTCATTGCTATGGTTGTCATGAATATGGGAACTATAAGAAATATTATTCAAAGATCAAGAAGGACAACAACAAAAGAGGAAGGGAAGAAGTCCATATCACTGAAGAAGTGGAAGAAGTTGAAACGAAGAAATCCAAGAAGGAGGAAGTAAAAGATCTCTACTATCACTGAGATAGTCTTCCTCACCTAGTTTTTTTCAAGTTTTCTATTGTAAAGTATAAATATCATGGTAGGAATCATTAGAAGCATGATAAGATGCATCATGTTAGGATATGGCTTCATAGAAGCATACGATTGAAAGCAAGAGCTCACGGCATCATCACAAAGAAGCATGAAAGATAGATGAAATATATGTCTATGGTTGTCACCTATAGAAGGATGTAGCTCTTGGTAAAATCATTAGAAGAACGAAAGTCATCTATTATAGAGCTCATTATACATCATTCAAAAGGAGAATTTGTAGCATGAGGATGATCAAGATCCTCCATTGGAATATTCATTGGAAGGTTCACCTTCTAGAAGAAGCAAGTGTATGTTCGAGAATTCCAACTTGTATGGGATTCATGGGATGGTGGTATGATGTCAAAAGAAGTGAAGCAGGTCAAGGGATTGAATTTCTCTCAATCAAGGAAGTTGTCAAAGGATGTCTAGATGGCCAAAATAAAGAGATGAAGTATGTATGCTTGTACTTGATAAAATAGAGTCATGCCATATGGTTGTAGATATCATGAATGAGTGCTCTACCTCAAAATCATGATCAAAAGAAATGATCTCCTCCTATGAAATGATGCATGAATGAATGGTTCACACATTGACTAGATGAAATCAACATAATATGTCCAATGAAATATTAGGCGGTTTACAAAATCGAAGGAACTATGATTGGAAGTTACTGGCAGGAAATGTGTGAATAAAGAAAGGAAGAGATCATGAAAAATGAAACTATGGAGAAGGAAATCAACATCCAAGGAATAGAAGATTTGACTATGATATCTCCATGGGAAAGATATGAAGATCTTGATAAAGTCTGAAAAAATAGAGACCCCTGACATCGTTTATATTTTGGAGATGTGTCAATATATATGCATGATGCCGATGCAAACAAGGAGATGTCATTATGAAAGACCATCACAAAGGTATTTTTGATTTAATGTTCATTTTCTATTTTTGAACAATATAGGTGTTAGAGTCGGTCTCGTCAGTCCTCCGTTAGAGATCAAAACTCTTTATGCATTTCATGTTTAGGTGTCCCACTCCATTCTCCTAGTTGCATTCTGCTAGGGGCATGCCATAATCTAACGGAGAAGGTCATGATAGTCATTCCCCCTCATGTCTGGATCCTGCTGGCTCAGGTCTTTTGTCAATCATCATCAAAGTCCATGACAGTCAAGGTTTGGTCTGTTAAAGGACAAAGGTAATTTCGAGGTCTAGGTCTAGGAATTCATCAATTTGGTCTTTGAACGTGTTCAGTAAAGCCATGCAGGCCAGAGTGAGGTCCTTACACAGTTATGGTTCAGAGAGCTTCATCATCATGCAGATAGACTTCGACTCTTCTTCAAAACTCTGTTTTGAAGAAAAGTCAAACAGTGTTATTTATGACAAAATTTTCAAAAAAGTCGCCAGTTGATTTTTTCAGATGCAGTCATGGTTTCTGTGGCCAAATGTCCTGTCGTGCAATCCCTACAAACAGTGCCGAAAATTTCACCATTTAAGCTAAAATTTCAAAGGGAAAGTGAAAATCAATGTGTTTTAAAGTCAATGAAAAAGTGCAAAACTTAAACATTAGAAAAATGGGTTTTGAAGAGGCAAAAATTAAACCCATCTCTTCCAAGGCTATATATACAAATTTTTGTCTAAAACAAAGGCATTGTGCTATTACAAGCCTTGGAGAAGCGTTGTGAAGGCGTGAGTGTGCATTGGTGAGCGATTGAGTGAGTTGGAGGCGGCTTTAGAGGGCGCGACGCATATACCCAGGAGCATGGCGCACATAGAGGGCGCGGTGCACACACAGCCTGCCCACAGTGCAAATTTCCTAAGGGTGCGATGCATACCCAGGGAGCGACACACTGGGCTATGTGTGCGGCGCATACAGACAAGGGACTAAACAAGTGCCCAAACGCTCCCAAATTTTGGTGAAGCCTATCAAATTGAGAGGTAGGCTCTTTAAAATCACTTGCTCATCAAATTTTGTCAATGATAGGGTGTTTATAGAGATATTTCAATGCCACCAAAATGTATAAAATCGACCATAAGAAATCGCCAAGAAATTGATGGCTAGGGTTGTTTAAATGTCTTGTTAGTGCTAAGGTTTCACTCCACTCACCTTTTCCCCTCACCCATCACTTTTCCCATCCTCCCTCTCTCATTTTCCCTAAAATCCCTACCCTAAACTACTACCAAACCCCCTCCCCTATCCCTCCACTATTTGGTCAACACAAAACCCCAAAACCTACCCCATCAAAATACCCAATTTCGTCACTCCCTTCCTAACAATCCCTGTTTCATTGTTCCCCTTGGTAACAGATATTACAAAGGCACCCAGCCTCACACCATCATCAAAGGGGCAACCTAATCACAATCCACATTGTAGTCATGACATCACAACATTCGTCTAAGTATGAGATGGAGACACAGAGTGACTCATCCTTAGAAGAGTAGGCTCCCAGGAGACACCACAAGAGTGCCAAACATGTCAGGGATGAACCCACTACCCTCACCGAGTTACAAGCATGCCCTCTTGCCATGTCATGCTTCCAGCACCTATCATTTTTTGAATTTTGTCAAAGGGTGGCAAATGTCAGAGTCCATCATGAGTTGGCCCGTTTGTTTGTGCTTCATCTACATGGAGGTCAGTCTACCTTGGCCGGGGTCACTTTCACATTGACACCCGAAGCTATATCAGTGGCAACAGGTATACCAAATGTTGGAGAACAGTGGCATAAAAAGAATAAAGTGGAAAGGCAACACTATGAGCCTTACATCAAAGCCAGATTCTTGAATGAGCTCACAAGAGTCTTTCCCTTCAGATACTTGAAAGATGAGTATGCTCCTCTCATGAGATTGATCATGAAATACTTCAGCTGTGAGGGGAGGTTCTCTTGACTGTATGCCTATCACATCCGCTTGTTCATGCACTTTACCAGGGTGAGGATGATGAACCTCCCGTTTTTCATATGCAGGAACATAGAGAGGATGAACACTTTCATGCTGCATAAGACCCCTCAGCAGTAGCTTAACAGTGTGTTTCACTTTTCTCTTATCCAGATTTTGGTAGATCACCAGTTGGGATTGCATGGCATTGCTTGGGAGGAATTCATTTCCCGTGATTTCTTCAGCACATCACAGGTACTATCAGAGCTAGAGCAGGAGTTGGGTGGTCCTTCTCATCAGCATGAGCATCATGAGACCACTACCATGCTAGTTTTCATTACATATCAGAGAGGCAGTAGGCACTTGTTTGCAGCAGCAAAGCGAGTGTTATCTCCACCCAGGGTGGAAGGGGCCTCGCTTCTGGCATCGACTACACAAGTATTGGACAAGGGCAAGAATCCCGTGCATGATGAGGGGCCATCAGGTGTGCAGGAGACCGATGTCATCCTCATTCAGGATGATGAGGCAGAGGCAGAAAATGCCAAACTTACGATGACCATTCAGGAGCAGGACTCGGAAATCCAGGACTTGATACTCAATATGGAGAGGGCTAGATGGGTCATCAAGTATCTAGAATAGAGGAACAAACAACTTGAGGACCAACAGGTGATCATGGAGCTGCAAAGCATCTGTGAAAATCGACAAGCTGCCCAACAGAGGAGGATCGAGCTCACTACCTTGGAGCAAGAGATCAACAACGACCGTGAGTCTTGGTTAGATCGGGTCAATCTACACTTGGAGAGACTACTGGAGAAGGAAAATAGGGACAAAACCATATTGAGGAGGATGGCTTGTCATTAGAGGGCACGGAACATGAGCGCAAAGGCCCGAATAAGGAGTTTGAAGGCTAAACTGAGCAGAGCAACAAAAGAGGAAAAAGAGCAAGATCGGCTTCGAATCTTGGTTGACACTTCTGTGGCCCAACATAGTGCCTCTTAGAGAACCTCCAGCCCAAATTTCAAGAAATTTGGGAAAATTTTGGTCGCATGGAAATTTTTTGGCACAAACACAGGTTTTTTCTCTATACACGCCGCGCCACTGGCGTAACGCGTAGGATTGGGAGCTCCAAATGAGGAATGGTTTGCATTTTTGGATTCAAAATGCAAAATTATGACTATTGGCACTCGGGCAAGAAAGTTGGGCATGATTTGAGTCTCCATGAGGTCAAAAACACCCAAAAAAATGGCCTTACTGCCCCTATTTTGACACACAGGAAGCAGTCTTGGGAGAATGAAGATTTGGAGGGGCAAAGGAGCTCCAAATTCAAAAGTTCCACTTGGGTTGGAAAGCAGATAGGACAGGCTTTCCAATAAGCACACTTGGGCACATTTTGGACTCCTTCAAGTGCCTCAAAACGGGTCTCAAAGTGGCGTGACGCATACAGAAAAGGGTGCGGCGCATATAGGAAAAAAGGCCCAGAATGCCTCTGTTTCGCGAAATTTCGCTTCCTGACTTTTCATAAGTGGGCCCCCTCATATGCAATTCATTTTTTCGGCACCTAAGGTGGTTTTAAAAGTATTTTCACTCCAAGTGGGCAGTTATCCAAGTGGCAAAGGAAGGAAAAGGGCCACCCAAGCCATTTGTCATGTTTGTGGCGCTGCACATGTAGCTGATGTTTGGCTCTCCACCTTCATTTTGTGATGATTCGAGTAACTCCCCAACCCTTGGGCGTTCTATCTCTTCATGGCACATTCTATATATTGTATGAAAACTATTTGCAAAGGGTTGGTTGGCTTGGTACTTCTGGGAGACTTGGGAAAGAAACTTTGTTTCTGCATTGTATATTTTTTACAGAGGATTAATGAAAGGCAGTGGCTCTGTTTCATGAGATTCATGTGGTTGTGAGTGTAGCAAATGTGTCTCTTATGTTTCATATATATCTTGTTATGTTTCATAGTTCATTTCATATTCATTTCCAGTGAAGTTTTCTAAGTTAGCTAAGGTAGAATTCAATTTTATTGCTCTGCCTGTGGGAAAATTTCATGTTCAGTGTTCATTCTTCTGTTGAAAAGAATTCATGTTGTCCATGCCCTTTTCACTTTCTTAATAAATCTCTCCATTCCACACTATCTTAAACTAAATTACTAGGCTTTCCGCCTATCTTTCCTCACGAAATATTCCGTGCCTTTGTATTAAGTTCTCTGTTCATTGAGGTCCATTGGTCCCATACCATCCCAAAAACACAGTCATTCATAAAAATCATTTCTTGTATCCGTATTCACTTACTAGCCTAAGATAAATAGTTCACTGTAAGTCATCTGTGGCCTTTTCGTTTATCTATGCACTGAGTGTGACTCGGAGAGAGCCCTCTCTTGTTCTAGTAGGGCTAGCTACCAGACCGAGCATGGTTTGTGGTTACCCTGAATTTTGCCTTCTTTCAGCCTAAGGAGGATTTAGGTGATAAGATAGTGGCGACTCCGCTGGGGACAAATCAATCCCCTTGCTTCTTAATAATTCTAAGCTTCCGGATGATAAGTTTAGGATTTGATAGGCTAAGTAAAGTTGGTTGTGTCCTTTTATTTTTCTCAATAGCACGTTGGCTTCTCAAAGATACACTAGAGCTAATCCAAATCCTGATCCTCTGCACATCTACGAAAATCCCAATTTGATTTCAAGAATTCGTCGTCAAGAAAGGTCTATATCGCCCGTGCTCAAATCCCATTCATGCCCAGACATTTTTGAGTATATTGAAGAGCTAGAGTTTGATGAGCACTTTGAATTATCGTTGTTCGAAACCAAGTCCGAAAGAGCGGTTGAATTTACTGTCCACAATCCACAGTTTCTTGTAGACTTGGAGACGGAAAGGGCTAACTAGTCTATTGATAACTACATAGTAGCTCAGCTTCAAACTCCAATTTCTAGTCCCTTAAAAATTGTACACACTCCACCAACACCTCCGACGACAAATCCACCAAGAGTGATGGCTGCCCATTTTGAACCTCTCGTTTTGCCTCAAGTTTTAGATGATATGCCTGCTGATTACCAAAGAAAAATCCCATTTTTTGATGGCATTCCTAATGGCATTACTGCTCAGCAACATGTGGACAGAATGGAAGATTTCTATGAACTGCATGAGATCGATGCAGAGAATGTGGCAATGAGTCTTTTTGTACAGCCATTTGCAGGTGAGGTGAGGAAATGGTTCAGAGGTTTGTCGGATGCTCGTATCGCTACCTTGGCTGACTTACAAAGAAAATTTTTGAACCACTGGGAAGTGAAGAAGAATCCTCTTCAAATTCTAGCCGAATATGAGCAAATCAAAAGAAACGCTGGTGAGTCGGTCCAAGATTATTGCACTAGATTCAATACAGTTTATAATGAGATTCCAGATAATCTAAGGCCACCTGTGGGACTAGCCATGTTGAAGTTCCTGAATGGTTTTGACGTTGACATGGCTTATCAATTGAGAGAAAGAGAACTGGCCACAATGGAAGACATGCAGAAGATAGCGGTCAACGTTGAAGCAAATCTGCTGACCAAGAGAGCTAGAGAAAAGGCAGAGAAGAAGGTCACTACAAAGGAAGAATCTTCCTCAGTAGGTCAGCTACTTCGAAAGGTAGAGCAGATGCTTGAAAGAGTGAAACTTGACAAACCAGAGCCACAAGTTAGAAATCCTAACATCCGTGGCCAACAACAACCACAGTATAGAATAAGATAGAGAGATCAGCGAGCTCAAGAGCCAATTGCACAGCAACCAGTACAGACACCTTTGCAGCAAAATTTTGTGCATGGACCAGAATCAGATGAAGACGGGAATGTAATAGGCGAAGAAAATCATCTCTTTACTCCTGACGATTTTCCTACTTATCTCATTGAAGAGGAGGAGTATGCAGAGAATTCAGCTGCACACAAAGATGGAGATTTCATTCTAGCAAGCGACACCGTCTTGGAGGAACAATCAGATGAATACCAAAGAGGCTACATGAATGCTTTGTCTGCCCAACAACAACGATATTCACTTAGAAACAGAGATGTGCTGGTCAGACCCATTCAGAAAAAGAAGGATGTTGAAGCGTCAAAGAATGATTCAGCAGTTACACAAAGGAAAGGAAAGGAGGCGGTTGAAACAGAGAGCAGCAAATCGACATCAGCAGAACCATCACCTCAGCAAGTTACATCGAAAGAAAGGGAGAGGAAAGAAATCCCAGTCAAAGAGGTAGAAAGGATTCCTGCTTCAATTTAGAGAATGAGATTTCTAAACTAAATATATCCATCCCTTTGACTGAAATATTTAAGAACTGCAGTTATAAAGGACAAGTATCTAGAATGTTGAATTTGGACCCAATGTTCGACATGGTGAATGTCGAAGATGATCAACCTGAAATGATTTTTGGGCCAGCATCAAATGGTGAGTCTCCTGATAGCGATGTGCCACCTTTTTACATCAGTTTAAGGTTCCATGATTTTGTGTTACATAACGCCATGTTTGATTTCGGAGCTTCTCACAATCTCATGCCCAAGGCAATCATGGATAAGCTTGGTCTAGACACCACCCGACAATATCATGATATTTATTCATTTGATTCCAGCAGAGTAAGATGTATAGGTCTCATCAAAGATTTGGTTGTGAGTTTGGATAAGCTCCCAATGAAGAATGTTTTGATGGATGTTGTGGTAGCAGACATTCCTCCAAGGTTTGGCATGCTTCTTTCCAGGTCTTGGGTAGCGAACTAAAAGGGACACTACAGCTAGATTTCTCCTATGCAACGATTCCAGTATTCAGACAAATGAGGAAATTGTATCGGGAACAAAAAATGAAGTACATGATCACAAGCAAGGAGAAACCAATAAATCATCCTATTAACTATGTACATATAGATTTAGAGTCTTTTGCTTTGTATTCAGATAGTTTAAATGATATATATAGTCAGTTGGTAGAAGCAGATGATATTCCGGAAATAACAGAAAATTTCAGAGAAGTTTTGAAGAAAGAAGAACAAGAACAGCAGAACACTGTTGGGCAATCAGCTGAAAGCAATGGACAACAAACAGATAAGGCACAACAAATAGATTTCCCACACTTACAAGAGGAGGAAGAAGGTTTGTGGACCATGGATTTTGATGGAGCAGTGGGAAATGATGGCGTTGGAATTGGAATTTGGGTACGCAGTCCTTTCTCCGCCCCAAACAAGGTCCCTAGTAATGTATGGGTATGCTCTTACAAGTTGGCTTTTGAGTGTTCAAATAATGAAGCTGAGTATGAAGCTCTGGTTGCTAGCCTAAGGATTCTAAGAAAGCTGAACGCCAAGAGGATTTCAGTATATGGTGACTCCGAATTGGTTATCAAGGAGGTCAGAGGCGAATATCAAGCAAAGCATCCTAGGATGCAGGCCTACCGTAATGCAGTCCTAGACATTTTGAAATTATTTTCAGAATACACCTTGACATGTGTGCCTCGTATACAAAATAGTATTGCTGTTGCTCTTGCTAAGGTAGGGAGTAGTTTGAAGACCCCAATGAACTCTAGTAACAAATTTGAAATTCATGTCAAGCATCGTCCAACCGTTCCAGACAATCAGAGATATTGGCAAGTGTTCCAAGATGATGAGGAGATTGACGATTTTCTGCAAAACAAAGGCAAGTTTAAAGAGACCTCAATTGATGAAGAAAATGACGATGGAAAAGGCAATGGTACAGATGAAATGCAGATTAATGAAATGGACGTGTTGCAATTGAAGAATAATGTTATTCCCAAAGGCTTGATACCTCTAGAAGAACTCTTTGATCAAGATGATGTAGCCCGCAAGCCAACATTGCAGCCAACAGAGAAGGGTGTGGAAGAGGTCAATATCGGGACAACTGCAAATCCTAAATTGGTAAAATTTTCCAAAGCATTGCCGCCAAAGGTCAAGGACAAATATATCAGTTTGATGTCTTCATTTGCAGATGTGTTTGCTTGGGACTATTCCGACTTAAAGACATATGACACCAATATAATTCAGCACACTATACCCATCAAGCCCAATAAAAAACCATTCAGACAGAAGTTGAGAAGGCTAAATCCAAAGTTGCTACCATCTATTGAAAAGGAGATCAACAGGTTGTAAAAATCAGGGATCATTGTGCCAATCAGATTTTCAGATTGGATCTCCAACTTGGTACCCGTAAGGAAGAAGACAGGTGAGATTCACTTATGCATTGATTTTAGAAATCTCAACAAAGTTTCATTGTAGGACAACTATCCACTACCCAAAATGGACCATATACTTCAGTGAGTAGTGGGAGCATCCCGTATGTCACTGCTTGATGGTTATTCCAGATATAACCAAGTTTTTGTCCATGAGGATGACCGAGACAAGACAACGTTCACCACTCCATGGGGAACCTTTCATTATGCAAAAATGCCTTTTGGTTTGAAGAATGCGGGTGCCACGTTTCAGCGTGCTATGGATTTGGCTTTTGCAAATGAGAAGGATGTCTTTTTGGTGGTGTATTTAGATGATTTGACGGTGTTTTCTAAATCTGATGAAGAACACATGTACCATCTTAAAACCGTTTTCCTAAAGTGCAGAAAATATGGCTTGTCGCTGAATCCAAAGAAGAGCTTGTTCGCCATGGAAGAAGGCAAACTACTCGGGCACATTATCTCAAAGGATGGCATTTGTATTGATCCGACACGTGTGCAAGCAGTTCAGCAAATAGATCTGCCCCAGAATAAAAAGGAGATACAATCGTTCAATGGTAAGATGAACTTCCTCCGCCGCTTTGTACCCAATCTCGCTGAGCATCTAAGAGAGATGACAAACATGTTTAAGAAGGACATCCAAGTGAAATGGATGGAAGAGGCTATAAAACCTTTCAATTTGGTCAAATTGGCTCTTTCCTCAGCACCAGTTCTATTCAGCCCGGACTACGCCCAGGATTTCATATTGTTTTCATTTGCTTCAGAGCATACTATGGCAGCGATATTATTGCAGAAGAGAGATGATCATGAAAGACCCATTGCATTTTTCAGCAGAGCTATAAGAGACGCAACTTTAAAGTATAACATCATTGAGAAGCAAGCCCTTGCACTTGTGAAGGAATTGAAAGATTTTCGGGTGTATATTCTACATTCTCACGTTCTAGCCTATGTTCCTAACACTGCTGTAAAAGATGTTTTAGTGCAGGCCGATCTGGAAGGAAGAAGAGGCAAGTGGATTGCAGCGTTGCTGGAATATGACGTAGAAATAAAGCCCACAAAATTGGTGAAAGGACAGGGATTGGCGAAGCTAATGGTTGAATCAAACTTGCATGCTTTGGACATAAATATGATCGCTTCTATGTGCAATGAGAATGATGAAAAATCGCCAATTCAGTTATCTGAAATGTTTGCTCTTTCTCCATGGTATTCAGATATCATATGTGTGCTCAAAAATTTGTCACCTCCGCCCGGCATGACTAGAAACAAAGTGAGAACACTCAAGTTGAAGGCTGCCAAGTTTTGCATTCTTAATTCAGCACTGTATTGGAAAGATCCCGGTGACGTTTTGTTAAATTGTTTGGTGGAAAAGGAAGCAAAGCAAGTCATGGAGGACTGCCACCAAGGAGACTGTGGTGGTCACCTCTTTTGGAAGTCAACAACAAACAAAATTTTGAGAGTAGGGTACTATTGGCCGACATTGTTTGCTGATGTTTATAAGATGGTCAAGCGCTGTCATAAGTGTTAGATTTTCAAAGGAAAGCGGAAGTTACAGCCTCTACCACTCAAGCCCATAGAGGTGAGCACCCCTTTTTAGCAATGGGGGTTGGATTTCATCAGTGAAATTCATCTCGCTTCTTCCAGACAGCATAGATGGATCCTCACAACCATAGATTACTTCACAAAATGGATTGAGGCGATTCCCACCAGAAAAGCTATAGATGCGGTAATCATTTCATTCCTCGAAAATAACATCTTGTCTCGCTTTGGTTGTCCGAGTAAGCTAATCACTGATAACACAACAGCTTTCAAATCAAAGAGGATGGTAGAGTTTTGTCATAAATATCACATCATTTTGGGTCACTCAACTGCCTATCACCCATAAGGAAATGGATTAGTGGATTCTTCAAACAAATCATTGGTTAACATAATCAAGAAGCTGCTAGAAATAAACAAGAAGAGCTGGCATAAGAGGTTGGTATATGCGCTTTGGGTAGATCGGGTCAGCCAGAAGAGGTCCATAGGTACGTCACCGTTTGAGCTTGTTTATGGAGTTGATACAGTATTTCCCTCCTCTCTCGCTGCCCCAGTTGTCAAACTTCTTCAGGAGCCCATAGTGAAGAAGATCCCATGCAGAGAAGGTTGAATCAAATGGTCCACTTGCAGCAGACCAGAGAAGAAGTTTTCCAGAACACATCCAAATTGCAGGAGAAAATCAAGAAAATTTATGACAGAAAGGCAAAGGTGGATAAATTTTAGGTGGAGGATGTGGTGCTGAAGTGGGATGCAAGGAATGAGGAGAAAGGCAAGCACGATAAGTTCGAGAACCTCTGGAAGGGTCCTTTCAAGATTGCAGCATATCGGGGGTAGAACACCTTTCTTCTGAAGGAAATAAACGGAGAAGATTTTCCAAGAGGGTCGATCAATGGTCGGCTGCTCAAGCGGTACCATTTCTAAGTTATCAACACTGCTTCCACTGTCACTGTAAATACCATTTTTTTTTAGTTTCATTAGAGTTGTTCAAGCTAGCCTTTAAGTCATTTCAATGTCAAGTTTAAAGTCAGTTTTTGGGTCATTTCAGTTTCATAAATGAGTCAGAGTCCTATATTATTTATTAAAATGATGACTCCATAGCCCAATGGATGAAGGCACTGTCTAGCTCTTCTAGAGATCTGTTGTTCTTGGCACCTCCAAGGAGCTACCATCCCCCATTGGAGCCAATGTTAGAGTCGGTCTGGTTAGTCCTCCGTCAGAGATCAAAACTCTTTTTGCATTACATGTTTAGGTGTCCCGCTCCATTCTCCCAGTTGCATTCCGCTAGGGGCATGCCATAATCTGACGGAGAAGTTCATGATAGTCATCCCCCCTCATGTCTGGCTCCTGCTGGCTTAGGTCTTTTGTCAATCATCATCAAAGTCCATGACAGTCAAGGTCTGGTCCGTTAAAGGACAAAGGTCATTTCGAGGTCTAGGTCTAGGAATTCATCAATTTGGTCTTTGAACGTGTCTAGTAAAACCATGCAGGCCAGAGTGAGGTCCTTACATAGTTATGGTTCAGAGAGCTTCATCATCATGCAGATAGACTTCGACTCTTCTTCAAAACTCTGTTTTGAAGAAAAGTCAAACAGTGTCATTTATGACAAAATTTTCAAAAAATTCGCCAGTTGATTTTTTCAGATGCAGTCATGGTTTCTGTGGCCAAATGTCCTGTCGTGCAATCCCTACAAAGAGTGCCAAAAATTTCATCATTTGAGCTAAAATTTCAAAGGGAAAGTGAAAATCAGTGTGTTTTAAAGTCAGTGAAAAAGTGCAAAACTCAAACATTAGAAAAATGGATTTTGAAGAGGCAAAAATTAAACCCATCTCTTCCAAGGCTATATATACAATTTTTTGTCTAAAACAAAGGCATTGTGCTATTACAAGCCTTGGAGAAGCGTTGTGAAGGTGTGAGTGTGCATTGGTGAGCGATTGAGTGAGTTGGAGGCGGATTTGGAGGGCACGACGCATATACCCAGGAGCGCGGCGCACACGGAGGGCGCGACGCACACGCAACCTACCCACAGTGAAAATTTCCTAAGGGTGCGACACATACCCAGGGCGCGGCGCACTGGGCTTTGCGCGCAGCGCATACAGACAAGTGCCTAAACAAGTGCCCAAACGCTCCCAAATTTTGGTGAAGCCTATCAAATTGAGAGTTAGGCTCTTTAAAATCACTTGCTCATCAAATTTTGTTAATGATAGGGTGTTCATAGAGATATTTCAATGCCAAAAAAATGTATAAAATCGACCATAAGAAATCGCCAAGAAATTGATGGCTAGGGTTGTTTAAATTTCTTGTTAGTGCCAAGGTTTCACTCCACTCACCTTTTCCCCTCACCCATCACTTTCCCCATCCTCCCTCTCTCATTTTTCCTAAAATCCCTACCCTAAACTACTACCAAACCCCTTCCCCTATTCCTCCACTATTTGGTCAACACAAAACCCCAAACCCTACCCCATCAAAATACCCAAACTCCTCCCATATCCCTAACAAATTTCTCCCTATAACCCCTATCCCCATTTCATCACTCCCTTCCTAACAATCCATGTTTCATTGTTCCCCTTGGTAACAGATAATCCAAAGGCACCCAACCTCACACCATCGTCAAAGGGGCAACCTAATCATAGTCCACATTGTAGTCATGACATCACAACATTCGTCTGAGTATGAGATGGAGACACAGAGTGACTCATCCTCAGAAGAGCAGGCTCCCAGGAGACACCACAAGAGTGGCAAACATGTCAGGGATGAACCCACTACCCTCACGGAGTTACAAGCATGCCCTCTTGCCATGTCATGCTTCCAACACCTATCATTTTTTGAATTTTGTCAAAGGGTGGCAAATGTCAGAGTACATCATGAGTTGGCCCGTTTGTTTGTGCTTCATCTACATGGAGGTTAGTCTACCTTGGCCGAGGTCACTTTCACATTGACACCCGAAGCTATATCAGTGTAAACAGGTATACCAAATGTTGGAGAACAGTGGCATAAAAAGAAGAAAGTGGAAAGGCAACACTATGAGCCTTACATCAAAGCCAGATTCTTGAATGAGCTCACAAGAGTCTTTCCCTTCAGATACTTGAAAGATGAGTATGCTCCGCTCATGAGATTGATCATGAAATACTTCAGCTGTGAGGGGAGGTTCTCTTGACTGTATGCCTATCACATCCGCTTGCTCATGCATTTTGCCAGGGTGAGGATGATGAACCTCCCATTTTTCATATGCAGGAACATAGATAGGATGAACACTTTCATGCTGCATAAGACCCCTCAGCAGCAGCTTAACAGTGTGTTTCACTTTGCTCTTATCTAGATTTTGGTAGATCATCAGTTGGGATTGCAGGGCATTGCTTGGGAGGACTTCATTTCCCGTGATTTCTTCAGCACATCACAGGTACTATCAGAGCTAGATTAGGAGTTGGGTGGTCCTTCTCATCAGCATGAGCATCATGAGACCACTACCATGCTAGTTTTCATTACATATCAGAGATGCAGTAGGCACTTGTTTGCAGCAGCAAAGCGAGTGTTATCTCCACCCAGGGTGGAAGGGACCTCGCTTCCGGCATCGACTACACAGATATTGGACAAGGGAAAGAAGACCGTGCATGATGAGGGGCCATCAGGTGTGCAGGAGATCGATGTCATCCTCATTCAGGATGATGAGGCAGAGGTAGAAAATGCCAAACTTAGGATGACCATTCAGGAGCAGGACTAGGAAATCCAGGACTTGATACTCAATATGGAGAGGGCTAGATGGGTCATCAAGTATCTGGAGCAGAGGAACAAACAGCTTGAGGACTAGCAGGCAATCATGGAGCTATAAAGCATTCGTGAAAATCGACAAGCTGCCCAGTAGAGGAGGATTGAGCTCACTACCTTGGAGCAAGAGATCAACAACAACCATGAGTCTTGGTTAGATCGGGTCAATCTACACTTGGAGAGACTGCTGGAGAAGGAAAACAGGGACAAAACCATATTGAGGAGGATGGCTTGTCATTACAGGACACGGAACATGAGTGCAAAGGCCCGAATAAGGAGTTTGAAGGCCAAACTGAGCAGAGCAACAAAAGAGGCAAAAGAGAAAGATTGGCTTCGAATCTTGGCTAAAAATTTTGTGGCCCTAAATAGTGCCTCTTAGAGAACCTCCAGCCCAAATTTCAAGAAATTTGGGAAAATTTTGGTCGCATGGAAATTTTTTGGCACAAACACAGGTTTTTTCTCTATACGCGTCGCACCACCGGCGCAACGTGTAGGATTGGGAGCTCCAAATGAGGAATGGTTTGCATTTTTGGATTCAGCATGAAAAATCATTACTACTGGCACTCGGGCAAGAAATTTGGGCATGATTTGAGTCTCCAGGAGGTCAAAAACACCCAAAAAATGGCCTCACTGCCCCTATTTTGACACACAGGAAGCAGTCTTGGGAGAATGAATATTTGGAGGGGCAAATGAGCTCCAAATTCAAAAATTCCACTTGGATTAGAAAGTAGATAGGACAGGCGTTCCAATGAGCACACTTGGGCACATTTTGGACTCCTGCAAGTGACTCAAAATTGGCATAAAACTGGCGCGACGCATATAGAAAAGGGCGCGACGCATATAGGAAAAAAGGCCCAGAATGCCTCTGTTTCGCGAAATTTCGCTTCCCGACTTTTCATAAATGGGCCCCCTCATATGCACTTCATTTTTTCAGCACCTAAGGCAGTTTTAAAAGTATTTTCACTCCAGATGGGCAGTTATCCAAGTGGCAAAGGAAGGCAAAGGGCCACCCAAGCCATTTGTCATGTTTGTGGTGCTGCACCTGTAGCTGATGTTTGGCTCACCACCTTCATTTTGTGATGATTCGAGTAACTCCCCAAGCCTTGGGCGTTCTATCTCTTTATGGCACATTCTATATATTGTATGCAAAGTATTTGCAAAGGGTTGGTTGGCTTGTAACTTCTGGGAGACTGTGGGAAAGAAACTCTATTTCTGCATTGTATATTTTTTATAGAGGATTAATGAAAGTTAGTGGCTCTGTTTCATGAGATTCATGTGGTTGTGAGTGTAGAAAATGTGTCTCTTATGTTTCATATATATATTGTTATGTTTCATAGTTCATTTCATATTCATTTCCAGTGAAGTTTTCTGAGTTAGCTAAGGTAGAATTCAATTTTATTGCTCTGCCTGTGGGAAAATTTCATGTTCAGTGTTCATTCTTCTGTTGAAAAGGATTCATGTTGTCCATTACCTTTTCAATTTCTTAATCAATATCCCCATTCCACACTATCTTAAACTAAATTTCTAGGCTTTCTGCCTATCTTTCCTCACGAAATAATCTGTGCGTTTGTATTAAGTTCTCTATTCATTGAGGTCCATTGGTCCCATACCATCCCAGAAACACAGTCATTCTTAAAAATCATTTCTTGTATTCGTATTCACTTACTAGCCTAAGATAAATAGTTCACTGTAAGTCATCTGTGGCCTTTTTGTTTATCTATGCACTGAGTGTGACTCAGAGAGATCCCTCTCCTGTTCTGGTAGGGCTAGCTACCAGAATGAGCGTGGTTTGTGGTTACCCTGAATTTTGCCTTCTTTCAGCCTAATGCGGATTTAGGTGATAACAATAGGGATGGGATAATGCAAGGCTACAAAAGGAAGAGTTGTAGTTGTCATCTACAACTAAAACCCATGTGGTAGGATGAAAGATCCTGAAGGAAACATGATGCAAAGAAGGTAGCAATGTATGAAGGAAAGACTAGATATGGACTAATGGATCAATTTCCAATGAAATAAAGGATACATGACTGACATGATTCATGAATGAAAGTGATGGATTATCGATGCCCTATGAAGAAGTCCCAAAAGGATGAAGACTCCTGAATAAATAAAAATAAGTTCATGACATCGAAAGTAGGAGCTCTTTAAGTAGTTGGTTGTCCCATGATATCTAGCTAAAGAGCTGCTGGAAGAAAGTCCCTAGTCAAGAGGGAGCTTGGTCAACTCCCTGATTAAGAGGGAGCTTGGGTACATTCCTTTTATAGAAATGGGTACATTCCTTCACTGGAATGGGCATATACTCGCTAATTGAGAGGGAGAGATAAACACATCATTCTTGTCTTCGCCTAGGAAGATAGAAAGGAGGATTTGGTAAGAATTTGACATACGATACTCTTTGAAGATGTGGTAGGGAATCCAAGATAAGAGTAGTCATATAGGACCGATATTCTTTGAGGAATGGTAATCCACGATAATAATAATCCTAGTGGAACATACTTTGAGAGAACCTAGGTGGGGTATGTTCTGACAAAGACAATGACGAGGGTGTCTATAAATCATTGGTATCACCAACATTTTGCTTTGATGTTGTGGAGAGATAGAGCTATTGGTTAAGGCCTTGCTATGAGAAAAATTTGGATGACATGATGCTATAAAAATGGGTTACCAATCCAACTCTTCTTATGATAATTCTTTAGATTGAGAATTTCCAAGTATCTTCTATGGATTATGAATACCTCCCTAGTTAAGAGGGATTGTTGAAATATGTAACTAGGTTCGGTCTTCATAATGACATGTGTAATTGTGATTTTATGTATTTAATGAAAAGATAAAAAAAAAAATTATTATTGTTATTCTTGAGGCATGGGTTTCATCCTCAAGGGAAATTTTTTTTAGGTCAATAACCCATTTAGTGCTTCTAGGTTTGTCATAAAGTCAATTGAGTCATTGTCATGTATTGAAGACCAATTTGGGCATGTTACATAATTGAAAGAAAATTTATTTGAGTCAAAAGAGCCTCCAAGACCTCTTCATGGTGAAAAGATCAATTCGGCCTACATGAAGGAACAAGTCGGCCTAAAGATAGAAATCCGTACCCCTCACAAGCCTATATATAAAAAGGAACTCGACCACATTTATAGATTCACTCAAGAAAGTTTGATATCCTCAAGATAGAAGTTGGAAAAGGATGAAGAAGGAGAAGAAGATCAAGTTTGATGTCTTGGGCCTCTCTCTCTCTCTTTTGTTAGGGTTTCTATAATTACTGGGAAAGACAAAATTATGAAGATGCATTGAAGTTGTGAAGCTAACCTAGGAAGGTGCAAGGTTGAAGATGTGAATCTGCTAGGTTGGGGTTGTGAAGTTGCTTCTAGGTCGAAACTGTGAAGCTGCTAGGTTGAAGCTATTGAAGCTGCTAGGTTGAAGCTATTGAAGCTGCATCAAGGTTGAAGTTGCAAAAATTATTGCAAGGGTCAAAGTTGTTGGAAGCTCAAAGTTTGTTGCTGGAAGCTATGTAAGGAAATCTCATCAAGAAGAAAGGATGACTTGGTTTGGATGGTATTGGTCAAGGGTCATAGGTATTGGAATTTGTCAATTGAAGTTCGCCAAGAAGAGAAGGATTCTGGTGGGTTTTCCTCTCAGTTGGAGAGGTTTGGACCCTGGTTGATCACCTATATATTGTGTCCTATTGTTTCATTGCTATTTATGATCTGGTAGATGTTAGATGATAGAGAAAACTAATAATATAAAGGAAAGAATAATTTAATTAAGTAAAGTAAAAATGCATCACAAGAAGTTATCAAAGTAAGATAACTCACCTAATCTAGTTTCCCTTGATTTGCCAACAAATTGAAACACAAATTCACGGCTTTTCACCCTCTTGCCCACCCCCACCATAGGCTTTGATGTTGGTTGAGACAAAACTTCACCCCGCAACCCCACCCTTCTTAACAAAAGTGAAGGTGAAGATGTAGGGTGAAGTTTCACAACAAGTTTGTCATCTTGCTTAGGATTTTGACGATATGTTATCTCTAGAGGCCTACTTCAGGTTAGTTGAAATAGGTCTATTATCTTTTGAATAACATACTTGACCCACCTAAATCTTATGGATTCTAAGAGAACACCATACATAATTGAATAGTAAACAAACAAGTGGTAAAATTATGATTGGAGACTTGGTAGGAATGAAGTATGTAAACAAATAGGTGGTCAAATTGCTATCAAATACTTGGTAGAAATGAAGTATGGATCAGATTTGGAAGGAATATAGGTGTGATAGAAATACCTAAATAAGGAAATGTTACAAAATTGAGTAAAAGTTAGATGATAAAAAGCATTTGGTGTTTCATTGTTTAGAAAAGTGTTTCATTCTTTAATATATAAGTATTCAATAGAGTGGATAAACTTTAGAATCTTTTGGGTACAAGGCCACTTAACAATAATCGAAGTCATTGCAACAATATATTCATTGTGAGCTTAAAATGTCATTTGCAGAAATTGAACCTACATGGGAGCATAGTAGTCATTTCTCCAAACCACCTAAGATACACCTAACTAACAATCAAATATTTATATATGTGCAGATTGTTTATTTAATTTTGTAAGCTTTTTATTTGATAGGATGAAAAAAGGTAATATAGGAAAATACAGAGTCTAATTCCTATTAGTCAAATCCATATGAAATATGCATCCCAATTCTCTATTATGAAGAGAGTGACGTTTAAAAGAAGCATGGCTTATGAAAATAAATGAAAAGAAATCTGGTCCCATATTCCAAATGATAAAAATAGGGTTTCTATTTGCATATAGAAATTCAAAAAGAAGTTTTTATATAAACAAGAGTGGAGAAAATGAAAGGTGCTATACAAGAGAAGGTGGGGGTGAAGCGCAATCTGTTATATCACCTAAGGCGAGGGAGATGTTTAGGATTTTAGATTCAAGATGTATGAGACTAAAAACAAGTTGACATAAAATGTTATAATTATATATATATATTTATATTATATTATAGTATATATATAATATATTTATAATAATATATATATAATATTATTATATATATATATCTCTTAATTTTATATTAAAAAGTTGAAAAGAGTTAAGCAACTTTTGCAAGTTATTGTTTTTTCAATCAAAATTCCAAGTTAAAGATTTCAACTTTAAGTAGTGTTAGGACAACCTTGAACACCAGAAAAATATGTCATAAATAATGTGATGTGTTTTTTTAATTGAAACATTGTAAAAATAACAAAGATTCATCAACATTTATGACAAATCTTACAATTTTCCATTTATCTAATCTTCTATGCACTTTATACCTAGGGTAAGATAGATCTACAAATTATAAATCTAGGGTTAGATGGATTAGAAGAAGATAATTCATGTGTAAACATGAAATTATTTTTAATGATATTTCACGTCTATTTTATGGAGGTTTAGTTCTAACAAATAGAATTCTAAGAGAAACAATATATGTAGCAATTTAAAATGCAAATGGACACTTATATAATTGGGCAACACATATAGACCGAGTTGTAGAAGACTTACCTTCAAGTAAATGTCGATTTCCTGGTACAACATGTCATCCAAATCCTAAGCTAATTTTGGCATCAATTTGGGCATAACAATGAAATTATCAATGCCAAAGTTCATAGTGGTAGCTATGGGCACGGATTACCTATCCATAGTCCCAAGCACCTTGGAGATGGAAGGGGAGCAATAACCATCCAACCCATATGAAAAACCACTTCACTTCTCCACCTCCAAAAATCTCATAACAATTCTAAAGATACTATCCAGATTAGAGATTGTCGAGTGCTACTAATGGAATATATTGTAAGCATATCATATTTTGTTGCCTGGTCCAATTGGTAAGAAATCCTACATTCTAAATCCATCTTTTAGGCCTCCCTACTCTCCAAATAGATAGCATAACACAACAAACTGCAAAGAAATGATACATACATGGTGTTTTACTCGCTAGGTAGTAGATCGATAATGGTCTCTACCAGAATCCTCTACTCCTTTGCTAATTTAGAGGAATTACTTGCTTTATCTTGGATTCTACTCCTCACTAATAATTGTAGTGGATTTTGGGCATAAATCATAAGAGAAGACCCTAGGACCAAATATTGCAACCTTTATATTTCATGGTCATTGGGACCCTATGATAAAAAACTATTCTTAGCACTTGCCATCTCTTCGACTCACCAATCTCATGCCATCATAGGCTTGGAATTGTAGTGAAACATAGTTCCATCCATGGATGTTGAGGCCTCTATGCACCTACTCATTGTATTGAGCTCTTCTGCCATGGGGATAGATTTGCATAAACGTGTAGGACCATTACTTAGGCTGAGAAGTTGTCAAATACAACTTTCTACAAGTAGTCCTTAGTCCGGGAGATGAGATTGCAGAAAGAGTACTACTCTGTCATCTCTAAGTATTTCGCTGCATAATGAAGGGAATATATGTTGTGGGTAGTGACCTCGAAATTGATTCCATAACAGAACTTGGTAGCTTCTTCAAATCCCTTCAAGCCTCATGGTATGCATGCAAGTTGCATGTTGGTGATATTATTTTTAACACCGTCTTCTTCTTACCGCAATCTCTAATATCCAGAGACAATTTACCACTATAAATCCTTCTTCCAGGAGATATCAAAGTCCTCCTTCCAAGAGGCAAGGGCTATAGAGCTCTACTGTTTGGATAAGGATGAGGAATTTTCCTCCCTATGTTAGGCAAAGGTTGCTTATACTTGGACAAAACAACATATGCACCTTCTCTAGAAAGATCCCTATTATCTTCTTGATCCTTCAAGATACTTATAAAAATGCACTTGGAGAGTAATGGAGACAATGCCTTTGAATTAGCCTTGGTTATAGGGGAATTATCTTGAATAACCTTGTTATTTCCTGAATTTCCTAGAGAGAGAGACCACTTCAGTTGGAGACAATTTACTAGCAGAAAGTCCTCTTCTAGGACATATCAAAGTCCTCCTGCCAAAAAGTGAGGATTACAAATCTCTCTTGCTGGGATAAGGAGAAGGTTGATGCATTTTCCTCCTCGCATTTGGTGAATTCTGCCTAAACGTGGTCGAAACAACATATGCACCTTCTCTCGTAGCAGCCCTATTCTCTTCTTGAGCCTTCAAAAGACTTAAACCAACACTCTTAGAGGGTAATGGAGATGATTCCCTTGAAGTTTCCTTAGTTTCAAGTGAATTATCTCGAATAATCCATTCTTTCCTAACTTTTAGGTAGATAAAGACCCCCTCTTGGTCTTCTCGGCCTCCATTTCAGTGCCATTTGATAGTAAATTTTCCGAAGAGGACATAAACAACCAATGTTAAGGACACCTGGAGGACACAAAATCTTATATAGTATCACGAAGAAGAAACTCATTAAATAATTCCTATCGACATAAAATGTATATTCCTGTGAAAAAATGCTAAATTGAGAAGCATCTTTAAAAATATCAACGTGATTCTTTGTTTTAACCATCCCTTCTCTTGTGTATGCTAGACAAACATGAAGCTTGGTGTGATGACTTAAGTATTTATATGGTATATACTGATAAACCTTAGTGCTATTAATTATACCAATCAACCTAAATGAAGGGCATGTGGTGTTTAAAATTTAATAATAAATTAATTATAAATATAATCACATGGAAAATGACAATCTTAATTAACCACGAAGAAAGAGTAGCAATGAGGAAATAATATTTCAAATAAAACACATATTCACCATGAGGAATAATAATATAAAAAAATGAAAAATGCCAATCCTGTATACGCATGATGAAAGTGGTAACCTATGTAAAATATTTGTGATCAATGTGTACTCATGGTATCCTCCATTCAGTCTAGTAAGATTCTATGTAGGATTCGTTTATGGTAATTAGAAGTTAATGGGATTGGATTATGATTAATTATAATTTTATTGTCACTATATTAGAACCATTATACATGGGAAAATATATAATCAAGACTCAATGGGATATATTAATTCCTTAGCCATGCAATGTCCTGGAACAAAACTCCTGTCTACATCTATTAAACATCTGGCAAATCCTGATGGCGAATTGCAATAGCATATGGCACAAAGTATTATTGCTTTGAGGAGTTAATCCATTCACACAAGTGATGGGAACTTCGACTCTAGTTGAGAATTCAATCCATTGCAAAATATCATTAACTCTCCTCAACCTCTGTAGCATGCAAATGCCACTTCTAAGAGAACGACAAGATTCATGTATGGATTTGACAACCTTGATATTCAATGCTATAGGGAGGAAATATAGAGGAAATTTTTCTTATAAATGGCATTATATGGTTCTCCAGTTATACTCCATGCTACTATTGAGCATTTGTAAAAGAGATAATAGGAGGTTGTTACACTATAAGTGTGGAACACCTCGTTATTGTAATGGAGAACACAGGTGATCAAATAGAGGAGGAAGAGCAAGCCAAATGCAACAGGTTGTTAGCGAGGTTATCAAAATCATTTGAAGGATTATTGCATGCCCTTGAGTTGAAGAATCCGATGGAAGACCAAGAGCACTGAAAATTAAAGTTTCTTATAAACCCCAAGCTCAAATTGATATAGGGGAAGCTTGAGCACTTTTAAGCTAACATTAAGAAGGGCCTGGTCACTCTTGACATTAGGGTGGAAGCTCTGGAGGAAAGACTTAATGAAAATTCTTTGGAAACCGTGGAGGAGATATCTAGTGGTGATGACTTGTTCAACACCAGAGAGGAAGGGACCAATAATGAGCCTAATATGAAAAAATCCAAGCATGTCGGGGATGGTGTAACAGTAGGAATGGCGCTATAGAAATGGAGCACCATGCAACATGGGGAGATGGGTGAATCTGGACCTTTTTTGCTTATGTTGAATTTTTATGATGTTATGCAAGTTTTTATTGTTATTAGGAGTATTATTCCACGACTATAGTGGACACCTATTTATAATAGTGGGAAAATATTGCCACAAAAGTAAGTTTTCAATTTTGTGGATCTCTGATAGCAATGTTTTGTTGGAGCATGAAGACAATTGCAAGGGAACTGGCCCAAAATCTACTCCTTTTATATAATACAAGTGATAACCACTCCTTTGGGAAAAAGATATAAAATATAAATATTTTATAAGAGATGTTTTCGAACACACACACACACACATGTAGTTTAACTAATAGACCAAAAGATTTTAATTTTAAATTTTTTCTATTTATTTATTTTTTAAATTTTTTGTTTTCATTTTTGTTATTTTTTTTTGGATTATTTTGTTATTTTTTGTCATGAATTTGGGTAGAATATTTAAGAAATAAAGTTTAAGTTTTTCAATTTTCAAAGATCGAGAGCTAAAGGGTTTTTTTCAATGTGCTAAATCCTCAAGTCAAATTATTGGCGTAGGCTCAGTTCAAAGTGACAGTTGATACCATAAACCCTATGGTTCTAGTGCTAACAACTATTGGGAAAAATACTAGGGCGCGGGGAGGGGGGGGGGGGGGGTGAATTAATATCTTAAACACAGTTCAAATTTTCATTTCTTATTTAGATTTTTGTATGCTACTGTCATTCAGTAAACCAGCGTATGTACACGACTATGATGAATACAAATAGCGTATATCTAGTTAACTAATTTTCCATTCATTTCATCATCCATTCAACTTTAACCAGTGTATCATTACTTCATTAGAATTTAATTAAACAACAACCGTGAGTAATAAGAACAAAATAAATAATCACACATAATAAGCACAACAACACACAAGGACACTAGGATTTTTAGGTGCAAACCTAATGTGGGAGAAAACCACCGCTACCATTGTCTTTGTATTCAAATTTTATTATAAAGGAAAACATATTACCATCTTGTACTAGCACAGACTGATACCAGTACATAGGCACCCACTGCAGAAGGCTACAACCTTATCCAACACCCACTGGAAGGGAGATCTAACCCTTGATCTTGTTTACGGCTCCTATTGGAAGGGAGCTCCAATCCCTTCAATAGATTTACCAGTTACCACAGGAAGCAAGCTTCGACTTCCTCACTGAAGGCTCCAACCCTAAGCACCTTTGTCTACCACATTTCATAATATTTCATACTGGATCCACTTGACTCAAATCATCAAGCTTGTAGGCCACTTTTCATCATATTTTCAGACTGGACCCTCTTCCATCATTTAAACCCAATATCAGGTAACAATTCTAAAACCAATCACTATATCAACTGACCCAATCACTGAACTAAATGAATAATCAAATTAATCACTGAATAAAAATCAGCTAATGTAACTAGTTCAAACCAATTCATATCATATCATATTACTTCATAACCACTCACAGGTATACCAGACCTGAGACCATATATTGTTCATCACAGAAATCAGATCTTGCCACTGCAAACCCTAATCAATCATATGTCAGAAGGTATATACTATTGTTTTGAATCATACCTAAGTATGTATGCACTTCCCCTGAAGACTACCTATGTATAGATCTCAAAAAAATGACTACTGAGATTTCTGTCAAGCTAAATCACTAGATCAAACACTAAATTCTAAATCACAATAGATACATCAATACTAGCTCAATCACTGACCAATATACCATGTATTATTCAACCCAATCAATATTGTCAAACACAGATTATCACAATAAAGACATCATCGAGAGACAACAATAAACATAATAGAATTGCTAACACATCATCAACAGTTCATATTGAAAAACCCTATACGTGACTTCTACAGAGCACATATGCAAATGTACACACTTCTTATTCTTAACACCTACGTATAGATTCTGAACTTTCACAAAATATATACACGACTACCTTGAGGCAGATCTGTGTATGTACATGATTTCTTAGAGATAAATCAACATATAGATCTATTATAAGTGAGTCATTCCTTCGTTGAAATCACAACACGCACTTCACAAACATTACTGTCACACATTCATGTCTAAGTATCATTACCACCACAAATCTATCATTATGAGCCATAATCATAAAAGATCAAGCAAGAATATTCATTACTCTCTACTATACTTTCAGATCTATTAGATCTGAGCCTCTTCCATGCTCCTTGGTGCATACTCATTTAAGATCAGATTACACATTAATAACCCATGACTTGCACACATAACACTTTCATCTCCATCTCCTTATATAGCCTTAGCCTTAGCCAATACCTTAGGCCAATCCCTAAGTAATGTCGTTGGTATTCTTTGACGGGATCAAATATATGTTGTCGCTTCCAAATACTATGGGCCAATAATATGGTAAAGACCCCTGGTATTCATAATACCATGGTATGGATTTTGTACGTGACTTCTCTTCACCATACCTACGTATGTGTGATATTACTTCATAGGAACCGTGTATACTTTCTTACACTTTATCTTTTACATCCATCTGTCACTAAAATGATATTCCTGTGTTCATATCACCTATAGCATCTGCATAACCATCATGTTGACATCTCTATCAAGTAGGTTTCCGTCAAGGACAACACATTAGCCATCATTCCAACAACTTGCAAGCCAACATCTAACAAACAACTTATTACATAGCAAGGGCTGAGACATCCTCAGTAGTGGTCACCTACCCTTTTAGCCTTATCACAATGGGCCAACATATCCCATTGTAGAAATGAAATCCAAGTGGAGGGGAGAAAAAACCATGCTCCTAATCACTTGAACTAGAACTTGAAAATATATTAATTAAAAAAGGTTCTTACATTGAGAGACATGTGTCCTTCTGGCATGGGGCCACCAAATGATTATTAATGAGATTGTCTCTAGATGTGTTGGACCTTGCTAAATGACATGTTCCTACTAATATTGATTTTTCTACTATCAATACTCGCTTCACCCAATTCAACTAATGAAATAACAAAATGCTTGCATCATATACTTTTATCAAAGAGGAAATCAATTCATGAAAACATCAATAAAATTGAACCATCATGATATTTACTAAAAGCTTTAAACATCCCTTTTTATTTTTATATTTTTTATTATTCAGAGCATTTTTATTTTATATTAAATAATTTTAATTATATAATACATTTTTTTTGTCAAGTTGTCTGTGATCCTCTAGGTTTGACCTATGGCTTGAGGAGTCCCATTCCAGGGACATCTAATCCGTCAAAGTCACCTGGGGATCGCACTCAACCTGGCCACACCAACCCTAAGATGACTGGATTTTTTAGCATGTCTCCTCCCCTTAGCACAGGGCACAACCATCCCCCGTGAGGTTTGACCCCGGGTCACCTTACTAATGAGGCCCATCCTCAACCAGTTATGCTATTGGGACTTGAGTTTAATTATATAATATTTAAAATGATTAAAATATTAACTTTTTTTGTATCCTAGAGGAATCCAACAACCCGCTTAACACGTAACTACTAGTAAACCTCTGGGGGTCTACGACATATCCTCCTCTCCGTAAAACAGGTCGTAAACAAGGGTATTTGAACATTGGATCTCTCAGTGTTCACAAATTTCACATTACTTTGATCACTAATTGAGCTGCCACTTAGTTAAGAAATAATTACTTTCCAACCCAACTCAAATGTTATCGTACTTTCACATTTATTTTGTGGCATTAAGTGTAACCATACACCTCTAAGATGATATAATGAGAACATTTACTATGGATCTAAAATGAGGAATTTTTATTTTTTAAACCAAGGAAACTTACACACACACTCACACACACATACATTATTCACATATATATAGATTAACTCATTGATGGGATAGTATCTCTCTCTCTCTCTTTATATATATATATATACACACACACACTATTTCTCCCCTCATGATATTAACATACAAACTCATAAAAGTAAAAAATGGGAAAAAATTGTGTGCTGGCTGTGTGGCCAAAAGGGTCACCTGGCAAGCCTAAAAGTATAGGATTCCAAACGAAATAGAGGAAAGTAGTCTCAATAATTGGCATAAAAACTCCAGCAAAAATGAGCCCAAAAGGCCCAACAAACACAATCTGTCTTGATTCATGAATGCAACAAGTGTCAGTCACCCCATCACAACACCAACCAATGTCTAAATGTTTCCTTTCCAGTCAAAGAAGAAGTCCATCTCCTAACAAAATGGTGATGTATCTTGGAAGGTCGATCCTCCACTGTAGCTTCAATGCCCAAACTCCCCCAATAGTTGCTGCCCGGATGAACCCACAAGCAACACCTGCGTGTTCCCATTTTGCATCCTCTAGAAACACGTACTGTATGAGACAAATGTTGAATGATATGACTGTGAAACTCCATTGTCTCTCCTCCAAGGTAGTATGAATTGCTTTCCTAGGGTGGCACTCAAAGTCCACCGAAGCAAGGGTTGAGATCTCCTCTCAGAGACACTTGTGTGCTAAAAAACATAGTAACCCGGCTAAGCTGCTTAAGCAACTAAGGTTAAGTTCAATATGTCCAAAGATAAGATGCTGAATGAGGAGAGTTTCCTTCCTTATATAGATTTTGTGGAGCACTTTTCCCTCCATCGTAGGTCCCTCATTTAACATCGATTTCCCCTCCATGCCAAACAAATTAGGGAATGCGTATTCTCCTAGTGTGGCTGGCCCCCATGTGAAAATTAACCACATCAAAATAACTTCTACTAAGTCTAGCCTCCTAATAAAATTGAATGGGCCCCATCACCATCAAAATTAGCCCCAAAATGTAGAAATTAATCATGTTCCAAAATAAATTAGGAAGGGACATTACAGCCGCTCCTCCCCATCCCCCACCCAGCCACCTCCCCCCCCCCCCCCAAATGTTGCTTGTCCCCAAGAAAATTAAATGTTATATGCTCAAGTATGCGCTTGCCCTCTCAAGTAGCATCCTCATCCAGCAAGCTCCTCCAATGCACCAAAAATTGTTTGTCCTCAAGAAATGCCTGAGAAAGCATCCTCTCTAACTGTTGCTCCCCATTGTCACTGCAAAATGTGATAGGGTCCCAGATGTGCCGCTGGATCATGCCTGACCTTTGTACTGTCTTGACATGAAAGAATCCTTCAATACTAGGATCCCGGGAAATTCTATCCAACATGAAGCTCCCCTTGTTCCACTCACTATCATGCCTGGTGAAAGTACCAGAAGTACCCTGCTCCCTCAGGGACTTTCTAAAGCCCAATGAAAGATCTCTATGATCTCCCCCTGTAGTAGTCGGTGCATGCCTAAAGGTTTATGAGTTGTGAAGAGATGTGATGCCCCATTTCCCTACTAGTCCCAAAGTGGTGCCACCATGCTGACGTTGCACTACTATGTCTATGTCATACTCCCCATCCTGTGTAGTAAATATCCTCCTCTCCTGGAACTAGATGGTGGAAAAATGAAAGAGGGGAAACACATCCTACCTAGGAATATCCATGGCACCAAGGACTACCCATCAAAATCTCACTCCGAACCTGTGCAACAAAAAAGAATGTATGCCTCCCCATATGATGAAACCCTCTGTGAACCCCCATGTATCATCCCAAGAGTGAACTATATCATTATCTGCCACGACTCCACTCATCACAAGTGATCTATCGATCAACTGAATCCCTGCATCCCATAGCTAGACCTACTGTAGCATAGCCCTCATCCCTAGTCCCTTCATGCGATCACTATATAGGCTCCATATATCTTGGGCTAATCTGATGCATGCTAATCTTCTCCGTTCCTGCCACTATGTAGTATCGATGATCTCTAGAAGGCATGTGTGCCAAAGAGATACCTCCTAAATGCAACCAAAAGATGGGTATCTGATACTCATAATCAACTCAGAGTATGTGGATCCCTCCTGTCCCTACCAACCATCTCCCCTGGGTCTGCCATCCGCCTTCTCGATAATGTGCCACTATAAGGTCTGAAGCCTAGACATGTACTAGGAATATACCTCATCCATACCCGCTATCCTATACTCATGCTTGGTCTCAACATGCCCTGAGAAAAGAGTGACACATGTCTCCCTCGAGACTAGCTCCCCAGACGTAGGCTTGGTGATGAATGATATGCCACCCCTGTAGATGATCACCTCATTCTCCAACCTGTGGCTGTCAAATGATGCACAAATCCAATGCCACTATGAAAAGTATCCCCCCTAGAAGATTGAGTGTCACCCAAATATCTCAGGTGAGCTCCTCGTCCCCCGTTGCTCATACCCAAAGTGCAAAAAATCGATAGCAAAATCGATTGCACCCGGGAGGGATGTAGAAGAGGGTCAAGCATGTGAGTCCCCATGGATACAATCAAATATCACTCATCTATGTCCCCATCGATCGTGGGTGAACTAAGCCCAAAGGTATAGTGTTTCTATCCAAGGGTCTCCTTGCAGGCAACACTCCAAGACCTCGCTGTGCAGTACTATAAACCCTTGCATACCATCGATCATCCCAGCACTCCTTGACATGCCAATATACACCATGACCTACCCCTGTACATTTTTGGATACCCTCAGTTACAACTATGCCATCTTATAGCATCCTTTGTCCTGCTTGTGTCAATGTGCCTGTCACCCTCATCATGTACTCAATGCGATGTGAGGCACTCCCACTCCACAACACAATCCAATATATTATGGCACACCCCCATGCATCTCCAAGCCCATCTATAGACAACTGCTCCATGCTATATGCTCCTACCCATCCCTGAATGAGATTGCGAAAGTTGTGTCCATATGCGTCGACCTGCATTCAACTTGGATCATCACCTCCAATGTCGCATCATCACGCTCTTCAATGAGGGGACCTCCCCTCCAAGTCCTCCCCAAGGGACCCAAGAAGTGAATCTTCCCAGGTTTCAACAATGATGACACCACTACTCTGCTTCTCTGTGTCTCACAAAAATCGGAAGAATCCCCAGCTCCATACAAGGCACTGTTTAGTGGCCTGCCAATGCCACCTCCTCCGAAAAACTCCTACGAGATTATGTTGATCATCTTGAGACCCCATGTACAATTGTCATACCAAGACAACCCAATGAGTCTGCCCAAGAATTGGTTGGCCACTGGTGCTAACCGAAACTCTCCTAGTGGAGGCGCACACTCGACTGCTAGATAAACTATACCCTCTAGGTCATAGTCAACCGGTATACCTGGGAAATGATAAGTGGTCCCTCTGGGATCCTAATGCCAGTGAAGGCTTCTAGCATCCCCAATTCCTGGAAACTCTTGCTGAGCTCCACTTGGGTCCACTACCATCTCCATATGCCACTCCACCAGGTACCAATTCAGAATGTCTCACCACATAACCCCAAAAGAGGGATCGAATGCATGCACTCCCCGCACATAGAACAACCCCAACATGCGGGTGCTGCACCCTGTGCAACTCAAGTCGTTGCATCTCACTATCCTAGTCAATACATAAAATCTGACTAGGTAGCTCTGTCTCTCTCTATCCAGTGTGCCAAGGTAACCTAATAGTGATACCAACCCATCCATGTATGCTCGAAGAGGGATTCTCTCATGCTCCAACGTGCACTCTAGTTGCACCAGTAGGGAATCCAACTGCTCCCCAATATGAGTCAATTTAGCTGTGGACTCGGCACAAACCACTCTCATGCCCTCCAACTCCTCGTTCTATTGCAAAATAGCCTCACACACTAATGGGACCTTCCTTTTTAATGCTAGAATGTCAGCTTGAAACTAGTGGGACTTCCATGGGCATCTATCACCTGTAAACTCGGTCACAACTCCAGATACCTTAGCAAATGTTGGCATCTTGTTCATGAGTGGATCCTCCTCAACAAATGGCTCTATAGGCTTTATCTTATCCACCAATGTGTCAAGTGGGGCTATCAAAGAGGTCCCTGATAGAGGTGGTTCATGTGCCACACCAGGTATATCGATGTGCTCCTCACCATCCTGTGGGCTCTCATAATCATGCTCAACCTCCTCCTTTGAATCCTGATATCTAAAGCTAGGACTCCACCAGTAAAAGCACCCCTTGGTCTGACTCTCTAATTGTCTCTGTCCTGCGTACTCCCTTTCAGGAGATCTGGTGCCTTGATCTGGTCGACTTTACCCACATGATGTAGATGGTTTCATCCCCATGACCTTCACCCCTCTTACATCTCTGCTGTAAGGGTGATGACGGGTTTGGTCTGTCACCCTCCTCAATTGAGCCAACCTCTCATCGTCCCAATGAATTCTATCCCAGAATCTCTGCATACCGGGTTTCCCTTGATCCATGGGTTTGTCTCTGGTTTCCCCCCTTCACTGTGCACTCATACCCAAAGTTTCCATGATCTTCTAGCTAGTTTCCCACAGCTAGGCCAGGATCATGCTCTAATACCACTGTAATGTTCCAAACTAGGGAAAATAGTGATATGCAAAGAAAATAATAAAAACAACACCATAAACTTGAAACATTCAATGCACACCCATAAAAAGTCCAAGAATATCCAACAACTGAGCCATTTTATTATAATCTGGGAGAAAAGTACAATAATGTGGAAGTGATGCACTTGGGCTTGCCTTAATGGCAAGCGTTATCAAACCTATGTGATAATATGTCAAGTCGAGATGGCACAATAATTGTTGCAATGATGCCCTGTGTTGCCCCTGTGAAACTGTGTTGTTTGTTGCAAGGATGTTGCTTGAAACCCCACCTCTTGTGCTCAGAAAATTACAGAAAATTAACCTCGACCTCTCCACCAAATACCCAGAATAACCCACGAAAGAATTGGCCAAATGTTGACCTCGGAATTTTGGCCAAAATTCCCCTTAGCTCCACTAGCTGTTGGCTTAGTTGGGACCCCTTTTTGACCCCTTAGATATGCCTCTAAAATTCTATAAAATTAGAATTATGATCCTTGCCCAAAACCCAGAAAAAACCAGAAAGGGTTTCCCTTGGTTCCAACCTTCAAAAATTGACCCTTCACAATTTAATGTACTTTGTTCAAGTAGAATTTATGGCATTAATTTTAACACCGTATAGCTTGAAATTTGTGGTTAATGTAATAAACATCACATTAACTGCTTTTGATATGCTGTATTTTAATTCAATAGCCAGATGTGTTGACAACCATGGTAATCACAATAAGGCCTGCATGATTTGTTTATCCGTGGTTTAATCCTATGCTTCAATTTGTATTTTGTATTATTTTGATCTTGATAATTGTACATGCTATGATGGACTCACATCATCCTCAACATTGTCCCCCGTTTACTAGAGAAAGCACCCACAACGTGTTGTGCATCCAATTAATGTGGGCTTGAGTTTTCTTATCATTGTATCAAACGCTTACCCCATGCCATCTTGCAAGAGGATGCTACAAAAAGACATTGTTAATAATTTTCCAATCAATGGGTCCAAATTTAAATTTGTTTAGATTTGTGATGTTGAATTAAAAATGTAGTTTGTTCAAAAATAAATGCTAATCTAGCTTGTTTAAAAATACATGCTCATGTTGTTTTCTTATTTATCTTTCTATGCAAAATTATGATATTATTCAATTGAATTCATCAATTTCCTTATTATCGTTCCATAATCTAACGAGAACTTGAGCACATTGCTAAATCTGTGTAAATTGTCTTTATGTTTATCATTTAATTTTTTTCTTTTTTTAGGTGAGAATTAACATAATTTATTTCTTATTTTCGGCTAGAATAACATAATAGTGGTGGATGCAACTATCAGTCTGGGTTAGTTTTGACAATGTTGGACCCGCCAACATGTTAAGGGGATCTCCCTGATAAGAAGTCCCAATTGGACCTCAGACCGTTTGGTGTAGGAGTCCCAGCAGTGGGTCGTAAAGCAATGCCTTGACCGCGATGTCGCGTAGAGGCAAGTATGATAACTCTATCAGTAGCAAGGGTGTGACTGTTGCAGTGAGTCAAGGAAAGTGTATGAGAGGTTCTAACACATGGGGGTGAGATGAGTGTGCCCCTTGGCAACCTGTAACATTACTCAACAGAGAAGGGAACACACGAGCGAAGATACATCACAAGATGGAAAGCAGGTCAGCCGACAATCTAAAGTGATGGTTAAACCAACATCACATTTGCAACAAGATTCATATAATTGCATACAAAACAAGTCATACACAACTATGTAAGTTAAACAAAATACATTGCTAAAGCAACTGGAACAGTCCAACAACAATAACAACATATGCATGAAAAATTGTTGTCTCTTATTATATAAAGAATTATAAGCTCCAATCATACAATACATCCATGTAAACCCATTAGCCCCACAGTGGAACGTTACAGCCACATCCACTTGCTCCTCCAAAGATATGTACTAGCTCAGTGCAATGGAGAAGCCAAGGTGCATTACAATATTATCCAATCTCTCTCCAAGATAGTATTATTGGAAGCTTTGCTGACCAAAAGCCTCTAGAATGAGTTATGAGGGACTATTTATAGCAAAGGGTGGGGTGGCCCTTGACATTTCCCTTTGTGACTGTTCAACTATCCTCATGACTCTTCACCTACTCTATGACTGTTACATCCACTATTAACACTTGAATTACACTTGGCATGACTTAACATTACAATGCACATGTACCCATGTCAACACAATGGCTTGAGAAAACCAAAATAAACATCACTCTGACTTAGACAACCATGGAATTCCAACTCCTCAACATCTTCACTCTAATCAATAGTAACATATTGATGCCAAGATTTGTAGTCCTTGATGCTGTCCATGTGTTCCGCGGTGACATCTCACTGAAACCTGACCCTTGCCTCCACGAAATCCGGGTACACTACTCAAGATCCTATGTCCAACTCATCTGAAAGCATGTGGATCATTGTCTTCAAGGTGGTTGGACCAGCAACATACCTATGTATGATGTCTGCACTAATGAGCAAGTCTAGGCTGGTGGAAATGCTCATCAACTCGTTGAAGTACAAGTCAAGCTCTATTCGGACTTGATTCTTTGTCTTCACCTAGGTGAGAGTCTCGATTGATGGGATCGCATGTGTGCACACCTCAACATCCATATTCTTGAATACTCGTGCATGGGAGGCCTATATGCTAGTGATGAACTGTAGGAGCTCTTCATAGTTCCAGATCTGACTTCGGATACATGCCTTCATCTTGACCGCATTGGCCCTCATCATCTTAGGCAAGTGAAGTGGGGATCCCTTGTAATTCATCGTCCATGTTTGCATGTCATCAACATCAGCATGCAAGTTCATCAAGATACGTGCTCTTCTAGCACATCATTGCTACCATCCGTTGAGATGGACGACTGCCTTGTACACAGTACCAAACTTGGAGTACAATGCTCGCATAACTATGTCAAGGGATAATACTTCATCTAGTATCTCCTTATTCAGTTTAGCTTGGGCGGACATTGTCACCAAGTCTCCTCCTTGCTTCGTCATTTGTAGTTCCTTTTCCATTCGCTCATTCTTAGCTATTAGGAAGCGAACACTTGAGCTAGTGGCTTCGTCATACACTCTAGTTTCATCGGCCAAGGCAACTAGATGTTTGCACACATCAATCACGATCACTCATTCTTCAACTTGTGCAAGAGATGTTTGATCCTTCGGAGTTGACACTCTACGTGACTGCACAACTCTATGTTAGGATTCATCAAACGAGATGTTGTGCATCTCTTCTTCTGTCTGATCACCAAGGATCTTGGTGCCTCCTTGGTCATTTGAGACTTTCTCATCATCTGGATGTATTGAAGTGGGTGAGTCAACTTCTTTGTGGTGAGGCATGAGGTCCGTGTCCTATTCCAACTCCTGCTACTCCATGTCTGCATCCAGCTATTGAAGTGCTTGTTCTATCTCATGAGCGAAGTCTTGCCCTAGTGATGGTTCACCCTGTTCTCCTGATGCCAGCTATTCTGATGAATCAACTACTTGTACGGGTGCTGCTTCGTCTATTTGCACATGTTGAGCCCCCTACTGTATCTGCTACTGCTACGATTCCCTCTCTTGTTTGTGCAACTCTTGTTCCTTTCGGAGTTGCTCCCTTAGTTCATTTAACTCCCTCTCTGCTTCTTCCATTTTGTTCTTGTCCTTCTGCCTTCGTTTGATTCACTTGTCGCTTTGCTACCTCTTTGCCTTAATAGCCATAGTTGCTTTCTCTACTAGTGTATCTTCTCGAAACTTGCAACTTTGTTCCTCCTCCATGTGATCGACAATCTTCCTCTTACCTTTGCCACACATTGGTATGCTTGCCTCTGCTACCACTACTGCTACTGCTGGTGTTCTCCGTAATGCTGCTTCATGTTGCTTCGCTAACCACTCCACAACGAAGGTGACCAGTTCATTGGGTCTGGAGAAACTGTAGAAATATTTCCATGGGTCCTCCTTAGCCCAATGACATGCCCTGTGGATCTAGTTAAATTGAACTCTCGTGTAGTGATCTTTCACAATGCAATGTGGGTCATACAGATTGTAGCTTTGGAGGTCAAATGGGTACTTCTTCATCAATTTTGCTTTGACATCCACTTGCTTGATACTCTAGATCTCATATAACCCAATCCACAATGGAAGAGAGAGCCAAGGTGCCTTCTTCTTTTGATGCAGTCTAGCTGTCAATCCTGCCGAGATGTACAACACATCATTGCTACCATCCGTTGAGATGGACGACTGCCTCCATTTCTTCCTTTGACATGTAGGGTAGATCCTATTTGAATATAATCTTGTACACTGGGTTGACAAAATGATCGAACAACCGTGTGATTGCTTCTTTGAAGTTGCATTCAGAGAACAACTTGAAATATGTGTTCACAATAGTCTCCGCTGGTCACCATGCCCACTCCAAGCCCAAGAACTCTTGTTGGGCACAAACTACATCTAGGATGTAGGTGGACATGTAAATCTCTGCATGCATACCTCCAGGTGACTCTCGAGCCTTCGTTACTTGTTCCTTCAATTGATGAGCCAGTATGTCAGACCAGTTACATGGTTTTTGTTAGGTCCCTATAATACTAGTGATTCCCCCATTACTATTGTCATTGTATCCCTTATTGTGATTGTTGTGCCCCTATTGTCCCCATATTGTTATTATTGTGCCCCATATAATCCCTCTTTTGTTATTTTTGTCATTTGAATCATCCAAGAATTGTTCATTTGTGTAATGTAAAGGAGGTTTCCCCCTTGAAGAGGCTTAATTCTAAGGTGTTGATCTATCTTTTCTATCTTTTGTGAGCTAGTTTCATAAAATTTGGTATCAGAGCTTTGGATTCTAGGGTTTCGCTGCTCCAAACAGGTTATCGTGAATTTTTCTCTATAACTCTTTGTCTGTGACATTTCAGAAGCTAAAACAAAAACCCATTTGATACTAAATCTCGCTAAACCTCAGGTCCGAATTTCAAATTTTATCTTGCTATATTTTCGGATATATGATCTGAGGAAGTCAGGGTTTTTGCAAGCTTTAGAATTTCATCTAAAACATGTCATCGTGGAACTTTCGCTATAACTCTTTCACTACGAAGTTTCAGATGCTAAAAATCAGACTAATCGGTTCCAAATTTCGGATCCTATCTCGCTATATTTTCAGAGATATAATCTGGGGAAGTTAGGGTTTTTACAAACCCTTGAATTACATTCCAAACAAGTCACCTTGGGAAAATCGTCATAACTTTCGCTCTGAGCATCATATTGAATTTGAGTAAGGAGTTATAGAAAGAAGACGGACTGTAGTTTTTTTGGGTATCATTTTCAGAAGCTAAGGTGGAAATAGTGACCCGCGGCATGTCATACAAGTTCGATCTACTGAACTAGTCTGTACTCAGGCCATCGTGGGAGACTTGGCATAACTCTTCATTGGAGAATCCAATATTGATCAAACTTGCGGGGTTAGAAAGACTACTCAGAGGGTTACTGCAGGAAGAAATTTCAAACCTAGGAGATCGAAAATTGTAGAGATACATCAGATTCAATATCGAGCTCCTATAGAGTGAAAAAAGGTGTGTAGTTTTTTTTTTAAATTTTTGCATAAGCTTGGTTTGAAAAATTAGTTTGAAGGAATTAAAAGGGCATAGTGAAGAATTATTATTGGTAATTGATGCCCCAAAGAAAGAAAATGGAAACTCCTAGTAAGAAACTTGAAAGCTTTAGCATGACTCATGAAGAAGAGGAAGAAATGCAACATGAGATATCAAAATTACGAGACCAAGTGCAACAAATTTCATTCGCACAAAAAGTAACAAAAAATAAGATGGATGGTTTAAAGAAAGACATAGAAGCTAAGATGGATGGTTTAAAGAAAGGTGTGGAATCTAAGATGGATGGTTTAAAGAAAGGCGTAGAAGCTAAGATGAATGAAGTGGAAGCTAATATGGACGGCATGGAAGCTAAGATGGATGGCGTGGAAGGTAAGATGAATGATTTAAAGAAAGGCATGGAAGATTTGAAGACAGATTTGACAAGTTTCTACAATAAATGATTACTAATGGTGAAAGGGTAGTAAAGGAAACTTATGATGAGAACAAAATAAATGTTAATCATAATTTCATATACTCTAATGTTGGATCAAAGAACCACCATGTTCCAAATATTGATATGAGGAAGCTTGATGGTGAGGATCCAAGAACATGGATACTACAAATGGAGCAATTTTTCAATCTCCATAATGTGCAAAACACACAAAAGGTACACATTGCAACTTTATATTTGGAGCCAAATCGGTTTGTATGGTATTGATGGCTTTGATCTCATAAACAAATTGTCACTTGGGCTATTTTTACGGATGAAATGATAGCACATTATGAGGATACAAAAAGCAACACTTTTTTTAGCTGATTGATAAATCTCAAACAAAAGGGTTCAATGATGGACCACATTGAGGACTTCCAAAAATTGAATATAAGGGTAAAAGATATTTCAGAGGAGCATAGGCTTGATGTGTTCATAGGGACTTTAAAAGATAACATCCAACACGAGGTTCGCCTTTGGGAACCAGATTCATTGGAGAAGACATTTAGGTTGGCAAGAAAAATGGAAAGAAAAATTATAGCAACAACGAAGCCTACCACTCACAATCATAAAGATGGAAGTGTTATTGCCCCTAGCCATCAACAACCTACAAGGTTGACACCACAACAATTGGAAGAAAAAATAGCAAAAGGGCTTTGTTACAGTTGTGATAGAAAATAAACTAAAGGTCATAAGTGTGCCAAGAAGAAATTATTTTATATAGATTGTGAAGAGGAGGAAGAAAAGGAACAAGAAATGTCAAAAGAATAGGATATACACAAGGAAAAAACCCTAGAAAAACAATAAATGAATCTGACCATATCTTGTAATGCATTGGCTGGAATTACCACTCCTCAAACTATCAAGATAGAAGGGCATATCAAGAATAAAAAGGTAATAGTGTTGATTGATTCGGGAAGTACCCATAATTTTATTCATTGTAAGATAGGAAAGGAATTGAATTTCTTTCTATATCTAGCACCAGAGTGTCAAGTGATGGTTGCAAGTGGAGGAACCATAAATTTCTCAAGAAACCGCCATAATATCAAGCTATCTAGGGGAGAATATGTATTGAATAGCCCAATGCTTTCCATTCCAATGGGTGGTGCTGATGTTGTACTAGGAGTCCAATCGCTAGAATCCTTGGGTACAATAGCTTTTAATTTTCAAGAACTTTTCATGAATTTTTCTTTAGAAGGAAAGGAAGTTGAATTAAGGGGTATCATAGGGAAACCGGGAATGATAATCAACTCTAACGGAATAACAAATCTTCTAAATAAAGAACAACGAGGCATAATTTCACAAATATGTTCACTAGAGGTTCCCACATTGAAATCATCTATTTCTACAGATCTCTAAAAAGTCTTCGACAATCATTCCAAAGTATTTGAGACTCCCAAAGGCCTCCCACCTCTTCATGATCATGATCATGCTATTAGTTTGAGTCCAGGAAGTGTTCCTCCAAACATCTAGCCTTACAGATATCCCTATGCCCAAAAGAGTGAAATTGAACGTATGGTTGCAGAAATGCTAGAGGCTGGTATAATTCAACCTAGTCATAGTTCTTTCTCTGCTCCAGTAGTATTGGTTCATAGAAGGATGGATCATGGCGCATGTGTCCATATTATAGGGAGCTCAACAAGCTCACTATTAAATATAAATTTCCCATTCCTGTCATTGATGAATTATTGGATGAATTGCATGGATCAATTTACTTCACTAAGTTGGATCTTCGTTCAGGATATCATCAAATCAGAATGAAGGCTAAATAAATTCCAAAAACATCATTTAGAACTCATGAGGGTCATTATGAATTTTTGGTCATGCCTTTTGGCCTTACCAATGCACCTTCTACATTTCAAGGTTTGATGAATTCCATTTTTAAACCCTTCCTTCAAAAATTTGTGTTAGTATTTTTTGATGATATACTAATCTACAACAAGTATTGGAAGGATCATGTTCAACATGTTGACAGGGTGCTCAAATTATTGGAGGAGAAAAAATTATATGCAAAAAGCTCCAAATGTTTCTTTGGAGTATAAGAGGTGGAATATCTAGGTCATATTATATCTCATGAAGGTGTTAAGGTAGACCCTAGCAAAATTAAAACCGTTAAGGAATGGAAAATCCCCACATCCATAAAGCATCTATGAGGATTTCTTAGGTTGATAGGGTATTGTCGCAAATTTGTTAAGAATTATGGGAGAATAGAAGCACCTCTAACAACATTATTGAAGAAAGATTCATTTTCATGGACTCCAGAAGCAACAAAGGCCTTTGAACATCTTAAAGAGGAAATGTGCCAAACACTGGCCTTAGCTACACCAGACTTCACAAAAACCTTTATTATGGAATTTGATGCCTTAGGAAATGGAATTGGTGTTATTTTAATGAAAGAAGAAACACCCATTGCTTTCGAAAGTTGTCCAAGAAAAGGAAAGTATTTACACAAAGCTATTTATGAGAAGGAAATGTTGGAAATACTACATGCACTTAAGAAATGGTGACCCTACCTAATGGGAAGACACTTCAAGGTAAAAACAGATCATGATAGTCTTAAATAATTTTTTGAAAAAATATTATCTTCAGAAGAGTAGCAAAAATGGGTCACAAATATGTTGGGTTATGACTTTGAAATCATCTACAAAAAAGGGAAGAAAAATGTTGTGGTAGATGCACTCTCAAGAAAGGATGAGGA
>APFE031135289.1:468518-485905 GCA_000404065.3 Pinus taeda
GGCACTCATTCAAAAGATACAACAAGATCCCAGTACATCTGATACATTTAGCTAGAAAAATGATTCGTTATGGTACAAATATTAGGTACACCTATGTAAAGATTCCCAACTCAAACAAAATATTCTTAGGGAATTGCACACCTCTCCCTTTGGAGGGCACTCGGGATTTCTAAAAACTTACCACAGGGTTAAGAAGGATTTTTTTTTGGATGGCCTTAAATCAGATATTCAAAATTTTGTGGCAGAATGTTTGGTTTGCCAACAAAATAAAATTGAAATAATTAAGACCATAGGTCTATTACAACCTTTATCCATTCCAAGCCAATGTTGGGAGTAGGTTTCAATGGATTTTATCACAGGTTTACCCATGTTCGAAGGAAACAGTGTTATCATGGTGGTAGTTGTTAGAATTACCAAGCATGCACACTTTTGTGCATTATCTCATCCATTTAAAGTGAGTAAAGTTTCTACTGCATTCATGGAAACAATTCAAAAACTACATGGAAATCCAAAGATTATTGTAAGCGACAGAGATCCCATTATCACTGGAAAGTTTTGGACAAATTTATTTTCTTGTCTTGGTACTCAGTTAGCTCATAGCTCATCTTATCATCCTCAATCTAATGGGAAAATTGAAATAGCAAACAAATGTTTGGAAATATATCTTCATGTCTTTGTATCTGATAAACAGACATAATGGGTCAAATGGTTGCCTCTAGCTGGATGGTGGTATAACACTTCCTTCCATACTTCAACAAACATGACCCCATTTATGGCACTTTATGGATATCATCCACAATCCATCACATCATATTTAAGAGAAAATTATAAGGTTCAAGTAGTGGAAGATCATGTCGAGCATCAACAACAAGTTCTCCAACTCTCAAAGGATAACCTCACCTTGGCAGATAATAGAATGAAACAACTGGTAGGTCCACATCACAACGAAAGAAGTTTTGATGTAGGTGATTGGGTATTCCAATGGAAACAACCATATAAACAAATGTCCCTCAAGCAAGCTAAGAAGGATAATAAATTATCACCAAAGTATTATGGTCCATACAAGGTGTTGCAAAAGATAGCTACTATAGCATACAAATTGGAGCTTCTTGCAGCTTCCTTAGTGCACACAGTTTTCCATGTGTCATGCCTAAAGAAGGTTATAGGTGGTAGGCTCCCAATTCAAACAATATTACCAGAACTTGATGAGGAAGGAAAAATCATATTGGAACCTGAAGCAGTCAAAGAAACAAGAACTCGACAGCTAGGAAACATCGATCAATTTCAGAGTATCTCAACAAGTGGAAGAATTTACCCATTGAAGATTCCACATGGGAGGATGACAATTTTATATAGAAGCATCCAGAACTACTCAAGCATTGAGGACAACACTTTTTTGAAGGAGAGGGGCATGTTAGGTCCCTATAATACTAGTGATTCCCCCATTACTATTGCCATTGTATCCCTTATTATTATTGTTGTGCCCCATAGAAGCACACTATTGTTATTTTGTGCCCTTATATTATTATTGTTAAGTCAGCTTTGGTTATATTGTGACCCCTTAGACTCCTATATATGGAAATTAGGTTTTGTCATTTGTATAATCCAAGAATTATTCATTTGTATAATGTAAAGGAGGTTTCCCCCTCGAAGAGGCTGATTTCTAAGTCGCTGATCTATCTTTTCTATCTTTTTGTGAGCTGGTTTCATAATGGAGATCTAAATAATAAAGTTCATATCTACGCAGGCCAAGCAGGAAGTGCAAATTGTTGGGTAGGAAAATCAAATTCTTGAAGCAAAATGTAGGAAAAGTTCAATTGTCCCAGAGAAAAATTCTAGAAGATAATGGATTTGTTAGGAAGTAGTTCCAGTGAGAAAATTAGTTGATTCATTGAGCAAGTATGGGCACAAAATATTTGCAGTAGGGATACAATTGCATATCTATGCAAGGAAGGAAGAGAAAACCATATGAAGGAGATTTCCTATTTATTTCTTAGAATGTTTCCAATTTCTAGCTTCAAGTAGGAGATATGAGATTTATGTTAATTTTTCTTAGGACTATATATTTCTTTGATGTTGATAATTGTGTTTTTATACTTTTTATCATTTACATATGCCTTCACCCCATAACATCATCACATCATTAGAAATTATGTAGAAAGAACAATATCAACAATAATGCAATGGAACAGTAAAAGGAATATCAGAAGAAAAGAATGCAGAAATAGAGATATTGGGATTTGGTCGGAGACCAAGGAAAAACCCCACAAGGGGGAAAACATAAAATTAAATTCTTCTTCTTCTATTAGAGATTCATCAATTGTTCAGCTGAGATACAAACTACATTGATAGTGATACATATCATTACATCAGACCTCATACGGACACTACATTCTAGTTCACAACTTCAATTGTGAATTGATTTCTAATAATCAAATGAGTCCAAGAAGGCTTCTGCCATATCACTGTTTCATAAGTTGTTATATAACCTTACTCATGTAATGTAACTTAACTTAAAGAATGTAAAACTGAATATAGAAGAGCCATAAATCATTGGGCCATGTGAGCTATGCACCATCGAGCCATGCATGCTATACACCATTGGGCCATGTGGGTCATATACCATCGGTCAATGTGGGCCATACACCACTGGGCCTTGCGAATCAACATTGTGAGCCATGCTAGGCCATATGAACCAATATTGTGGGCAATGATGGGCCATATGAACCAACACTATAGGCCATGTGAGCCAACGCTGTGAACCATTTTGGGCCATATTAACTAGCATTATGGGCCATGTCAGGCCAACATTGTGGGCCATGTTGGGCCAACACTATGGACCTTGTTGGGCCAACACTACGAGTTATGTGAATTGACACTATGGACCATCCTTGTCCATATGGACCAACACTACAGGCCATGTCATGCCAACACTATAGGCCATGCAAACCAACAATGCAAGCCATGCAAACCAACACTATGAGCCATGTGAACCAAAACTGTGGGCCATGTACTGTAGTGTAAACATATACAACGCTTGTGCTAAGATCAACGTATACTACTGATGTGATCTGATACATCAATATATAGGAGTGCCATACATCATATATCTATTTGAGATTCTTGTAGATGTGTGAGAGTTTGTAACTATAAGAGCAAGAGACTATAACCAAGAGCGATAAACTGTCACCTTAAGAGATGTGAGAATCCTAAAAATAATATAATCCATCCAACATTATAGACTAAGCGGGGTTTTAGAGAGATCTAAATTTTTTCATACCCAAGAGGCTAACATGATTGGGTATTTATAGTTGATTGTGAGATTAAAGGGACATGTCGGTTGGAGTAGTGAGCCGACTTGAGGCTAAACTTGACCAATTTCAAAATTTTCAATTTACTACTTTTCCCTCCAATAGATTGAAGCCAACTTGATGACCATAATAAAATTCCTTCCATAAAATTGCTTGAAATAATATTTTGTAATCAAATGTAGGATAGGGACATTCTCCCTAGCTGCCCAAAATTAACTCTCCCTCTCAGCTAGGGAGTAAATTCCATCAACATTATAAACCTCATCTAAGATGTCTCATCATAGCAACATCATGACATATCTTGAGTGAACATATGTCAATTATAAGGAAGACATACAACTTAATCATCGATAAGACCCATCTCATATATTCTCATAAAAGAAGAGGAATTCATAACCAATGGTAGGGAAGATCAGGTCTACAAAGCCTACCTGTATATATGGATTTTGTCTCAGTTATATCAACAAAAGATCCATCTCATCACATCTCACTTCAATTTCCTTTGATCATCAGTTGGAAAATATCGATCCAATAGAGGAAGAATAATCATCATAGGGGAGCTCCGACTACCACCCTAGATCAACTTAATGATCATCATCATTAATTCATGTCTAGTCTCGACTCATCTCTACCTATCTCCATTTTTTAAACAATCCCAAATATAAGGAAGAAGAATAATTACATAAGAGCTCTTGCTACCATCATCACCATTTGGGAGCCTCTGATACTATTTAGGAGAATCCCCATCAGGGATCCTCTGATACCATGTGGGAGAATATCCATCGAGGAGCCTATGCTACTAGCCAGAATCCACAGATAATAGGAGGGATGCCACATAACATTAGAGGTAAGGATCACACCTATCATATTGTCTCAATTGATCTTCCCATATTGACCCTCAATGATAAAGTGGTAAAACGCTTGCATCTCTAGCTTGAACCTGGGGCCACTTACCATAAATGGTAAGGATAACACCTAACTCAAGCAACCAACACCCATTGTCTAGATGGGTGGGAAACTAAATGCTAATTGGGGTATACTTTGTCAATACCAAAGAGAGAAAATAGGAAGGATACAACTTACAATGGAAGGTAAGGATCATAGAATATCATATTTCTCAACAATAGGCAATATACAACTTACCAAGAGGTAAGGATCATCGACTATCCTATTGTCCATATTTACCTCAAACATAAGGGCTCTCTAAATCAATTCTTCACCCTAGGAGCTTAGACAAGGGGGAGGATCATAACTCAAGTGTCCTTGATCAACAGATGACCCTTACCTTAGAGGGTCACATCCATCAATCCAAGCTTCTCTCTGAGGATCATAAAATATAATGTAGCATCATTGCTTCTCTTTGCAACATATTAAAGTGTTCATATCTGTAGCACCCTCTCTCCACATCTACTCAAGTAATCATCCAACCAGGGTAAACATGTGATGAGAGGCTACTATGGTGGGATTTTCAACCTCCTATGTGACATTAAGGAAGTAGAATCCATGAAAACACAACTTACAGGCCTTCAACAACAACAACATGACTCTCAGGAGCCATCCCAACCTTTCTGACAACCTAACCCATGAGTCCTATTGATTTTTTTGACCCATTAAACTCCAAAATCTCCCATGCTATGGGCATGACAACGTATAGGAGGTTCTGGAAACTCCCATGAGATGATGTGCCAATGTCAAAGGATATTTTTCTCAGTGATGTGCCAACATCCCTATGATTTGAGCCACTTTTCTAGGCCCAGAGCCTAGGTCACTACCCAAAATTCTATGACACTTCCAAAATCCATGATCTACATAGTAACACGTATTACCAATCAAAAGCTAACTCCAGTACTAGGCCTAACCATCCCTAATTGGGACTGACATTTTGCCAAACAATTGGCATCAATGCAATCTACTGGAAATGAATACAAGATAGAGCATAAATGACTGATATATCATATGAGACTTGATAAGAAGGATCACCACCCTCATCCCTTAACAACTTTGATATCAATAAGGTCTTGCATCCATTATCCTTTCATTTACAAGTAAATACATGAAATAACCATGAAAATAACCAATCATATAACCATGGTCATAACCATCATTAAACCATGAAATAACAATGAGATAAAAGCCATTAAATACACATATTGGTAAGTACAAAATCAAGAGAGCTTAGATTTTATTAAACATAGGAAAATCTGACCAGGTTTGGGACTTCCACATACCACTCGACCATAGACATGGCTGAAGCAAATATTTATTTTAGGTAGTCACCCTTGTGCCATATTCCAAGCATGAATGTGGGATCTCATGGATAAAAAAAATCCAAAAAAAACCCAAGGGAATCTAGAGGTTAAACCACATCCACCCTCACCAAACCATGATCACACCAAAACAGATGCTATGTTCACAAAACCAAACCGAACTTGGAATTCCATCTAGAATCCATCACTATCCTTGAGGACTTTTCCATCTCCTTGTATCTCAAGCTTTACCACAATCGAATCCTAGATCACTAGGCTCTAAACCAAGACACATCCCTCAAGCTTTAGCGTGTATCTTGCCAAAACTGTTCAAGCAATTCCTAGGCCTTTGGGAATGAACCTTGAGACCACCTTTTCCCTCGATTATGAAATCCAATTGACAATTCCAAACCTCAAAATTGAGATCAACATCCCAACACACCATAGCATCTTGAAAAAGGCAAGGCTAGGTTGAAAACCACTGTCATAACCTGACAAAACCATGCCACCAGCATCAAGAGAACAATAGACCAACATGCAAATCCATGAATGTCAAAACCAGCTAGGAAATCACACATGCAATACGTTACGTGCAAGTATTCCTGCTGAAGCTTCTCGATCCTACTCTTCCTTGCTAGATCCTTGTTTTCCTTGCTTTCCCTTTTCTTTCTTTTCCTTCCTTGCTCCAAGAAAAATCTACGTCCAAGAGAGAGAGAGAGAGAATAATGAGAGAGCTCCAAAATTGAATTGACCAATCTTACACCAACCAAATATTAACACTGAGAAAAGTCTTCCCACTGATCCTTAGAAGCCTTTTTATAAAAAATGCCTCAATTTTCTTCATTTTCCATTATTTTTCCTTCATTTTCCTCCTCACATGCAACCTATGACCTTTCACCTTCCTTTTCTCCTAATTTCCATTATTTTTGTAAATAAATGTGCCAAAATACCTTTTATCCTTTTTAATTCCTTTTCCATTACCTTTACGATTTTCCTTAGCCATAAATACATCCATTAATACTCACTAGGATATATTTGCCAAACATTTAGCTTGGAATAAGTGTCCCTTAACTATGGTCTTATTTTTCCTTTATTAACTTTTATTACATGGAATTTTCATCAAGGTTATTACATAGCCCTCCTCCTTGGGGAACACCGTCCTCAGTGTTAAACCACACCAAGACATTATCAAAACCACTAAAAATAAAAAACACTACCCATGGAGCTTTATAACAAAGCTTGTTTTAGTATTTACAATGAAATATGTGCTCAAAAGCAAAAAATCATGAGAACATGACAAGATAACAACCATACCACTTATCAGAGCTCTATAACATAACTCATTATGGTATTTACAATAATGACATATACACATATGAACATTTGCTAAACCCACAAATAAAAGGATATAATGCCTACATCCATAACAAGGAAATGCATAGGCCCAAAGCTCCACCCTCAAAGTAATACCAGGATTCATATCCTTCCTAGGAAGTCCAGAATCCACTTTCATAGTCAAAGTTGCATCCAATTTCTAGCACTACAATCCTATGCCACTTGTCCTCTCAGGGAATAGCTATTGGTTCATTGTTCTAGGGCGCACTACTAATGTTCCTCTGATTCCATCTCGCAATGCTAATGACTGAAAAAAATCCATCCTCGACCTTCTCTTCTTTTCTACACAGTCCCTTGGGCAATCCAATCGCCCCCTTCCATGCAGTCACTCAACTTCCTAGTTCCCCAGCATCCCCTATCACGGGAGACCCATCCCTTGGAAAGGCTTCCTCACATCAGAAGGTACAAAAACTAGGGCATATCCCTGTCTCAAAACCATCATACCATTCATAGAATGCTCATGGAAATCAATGGACACTATTGGGTACTCGTGTCCCATAATGGCCCTACTCTTGAATTTCTTTACCAACATACTACTGCTTGCTCAAATTCCTTTTGTCGTTGCTGCTAATTATTGCAGTCGATTTCAACCACCAAACCAGGCATTTCCATGCTTCCTGTACAAAGCACATAACATATATTACATTAAAATAAATTGAAATAACTTCAAATCATACCTCATTGGTAGCTCATAAATAAGGTACACTTGCAATCCTGTTTACTTCCCGTCACAACAAGTCAAACTATCATCTTTGACTAAATCATCTTGTATAAACACATCACATAAGGTTAGCTCAAACACAAACATCATAAATAAAAATCATGAATCACATGTAACCATCATAAACAAGAATCATGGATCGCATGTAATCATCATAGATCATAATCATAATCACATGCATAATAAAACTAAAATAAAATATTGATATTTATCCTTTAATCAATCCTTAGCTTCTACCTTTGTCCTTATTTTGTGTGCATGGATGATCGGTTTCAACACCCGACAAACACCCAGTGCCTTATCCTCAACCATATGCACATACACATAGTGTGCATCATACACAAATAACCACGCATGACATATAACACCATGAAATACATGCACCTACACCTGACATAACACACATACACCTACATCCAGTGTACAACACAACACAATACATATTGTGTAGTGATGTCTTCCGAAGTCATCGCAATCATGTTTTATTGTATCGACGTTTCGAACCAACCTTCATGGTTCATCATCAAGATTAGATGTGTGAAAAATTCAGATAATGATAAGGCAATAAATAGAGGAAAGGTTGGGATGGTAATGTGAGGAGCCGACAGGTTTGATAAAAGCTGCACATGAGTCTATTCTAGAGCACAATGTTGGTTCAATATGGTTTGATAGAGTAAGTTTTAGATCATGAGCCTTTTTGTTTAATAGGTTCAGTTATTACATCCGGTGTACACCACAACATAATACCTACCCCTACACCCGATGTACACCACAATACATATACGTACACTAAGTAAAACACAATGAATACAAATGTCCTGATACCATGACTACACCATGCACATACATAATACTGCATGTACACAACACAACATGTATGACATGCACATAATACGACATGTACACTAGTATTGTATGTAAAACATGTACTCAGTACCACCTATACACAACATCACATGTACACGACACCACCTGTACAACGTGTACACAATGCCACATGTACATTGTACCATTTGCACAACTTGTACACAAAATTAGACATACACAACACCGAATGCATGACATGTACACGAAACCACATGTACATAGTACCGTATGCACGACTTGTACACAACACCACTTGCACACAAAACCATATGTACAACATGTGCACAACACCATATGTACATAGCACCACATGTACAACTCACACGCAACACCACATGTACATAGCACTGGATATCTAACATGTACATAACATCATATGTACACAACACTACATATCCAACATGTACATAGCACCATCTATGCCCAACACTGCATATGCAATAATCACACAACACTATCTGTACCACCTTGTACATAACATTGCATAACAACATGTACACACACTTTATATACACAACATCACATGTGCACAACATCACAGATGAAACATGTACAACATATACAGTATATGAACAACAATAGTACCACACATCCAAAACCACATTGTCTCTATGAAGAAACCTTGTTTTTAGTGTCTCTCCACCATCCATGTTTATCCTAACATGTCGCGCATCACATTATTTTCATTTCACTGATGTATCTCTCAACATTAGCCTATCCATAACATAAACATAGAAATAGTATAATCAAGTAATATCAATTCATATCCACATGATACTGACCTTAGATATCTACATGCTACTCTTCCCACTTGATTCCTCATGAACTAGGAATATCTTCATGCCATTCACATGCATAAGTAATCATTCCTCCACAAGAATGATTCCTAATGACTCTGTTAAATAGTGACATGGATACATACATATATATGACATTAGCACAAAATAATCATGATCTCGTTAGAAAATGACATGCCTACATACATACATGTATACATAAATATACATAGACACAATCATGATTGCAACATAATTACCAAATATCATAAGGTCAAGGTTAAGAGAAATTCCTTTATTTGTGCAATGCATGTGCAACATCGAGAAAAATATTTCCCAACATAATAGAGGCATATGACACCTCAAACCCATTCAATTTACCTTTATTGATTACCTTTCCCATGACTGGCCCACCATCGTCGATTTACACTAATGGAACCCAACCAATCCAACTAGATGTTATACGCTTGCCTTCAACTTCCCTTATACATGCACTGAGCTTCATCCAAGCCTTACATCACCTGTTGGGTTTCATTTAACTCTCCCTGGGCTCCATTAAATTTCCTCTTTCCCAACCAATTCCCTAGATCCCAAAAGTAAAACACAAGACAAGAAACAAACAAGAAGAAAACCATGGCAAACCAACAAAAATATGACACCACAACCAAAGTGGCATGGCCATGCAAAAGATGCAAACAAGACCATAATAAAGAACAATAAATCACTAAAATATCAAAAGAAAATGACTAACAACAAAAACCATGACTCAATCCCCATGATTCCCAAAACCTCCAAGGGAAATCTCAACCTAAACCTTCTTCGAGATTCTATGGCAATGTTTTTTCCATGCAATCCCTTGCATCATACATCCATCAACACATAATTGTCTGTGCCTAAATAAACATAACAATACACTGGTTACCTTACCTTGTTGTGACATGCACATTGCTTATTACTGAACACATCCACGTCATCTCTCTAGGGACTCCAATTCCTTTGAAAAATCCACCTGTAACTAAAGACTAGCAAATATACCTGCCAAGTACAAGTTCATAAATCTAGAACATATCCACATAATGTCAGAAAATAATAAGGTTGACAATAATTCCTGTACGCAAAGAACTCATGCATTTGGAATTAGGGTTTCCAAACATATGCAAAACAATTCTTGCCCAATTCCTTTATTTGACCTTATCCTCGCTGCAATTGAGTGTTACTATGCACTATTGCATCACCCAACTGTTAGTTATATAAATACATCAACTATTACCATGTCATGCTAATACCAAGCATGTTTCCTGCACTGTTTACACATGTTCCAAATATCAAGACAATAATATCTATCAATTTGAAATCAATCTTTACCAAGACTAGCAATCATGTCATAATTCACAGTCAACTCATAGTCATTAGACATAATACTACAACTATCACCCATTACACTCAAGCACATGTTAGCTATCTCAACGCACATGTGTTAGTACAATCATTTTAAAACAAGATCACTATTGATTCAAATGTATATCCACAGACTCATATCATGTATTTAATCAAACATTTATCAATGAATAGACGACATGATAAACACCAACACTCAAACACCAGATAGATGACATAATAAAAAATTCAAGCACAAGGTAGAGGACATAGGCAAGCTCATACCTTAATGTATATCAGGGGAGGCTATCTTGTCTGCACTCAAGTTATGTTAGCACAATATAACCTCACAACATATCATCTCAACCACAAATAAGATCATGATAGCCATAACAATATCTAACTAATATGTTCACATCATAAGGTCATAAACAATTTTCACTCATGCATAACAATCTCATATGCACAATCAATCTAGATTAGTATGACATAATATCACAACATATTAACTCGTACCTGAATAATGAGAGAGCCCCAAAATTGAACTAACCAAGCTTACACTAACCAAAGCTTAACACTAACAAAATCCTGCCCACTGATCCTCAAAAGCCTTTTTATAAAAAAGGCCTTTGTTTTCTTATTTTTCCATTATTTTCCTACATTTTCCTCCTTACATGCAACGTGTGACCTTTCACCTTCCATTTCTCCTATTTTCCTTTATTTTCAATAATAAATGTGCCAAAATACCTTTTTTTCCCTTTTAATTAATTTTCCATTACCTTTAACACTTTCGTTAGCCATAAATAGATCTAGTGATGCCCACTAAGATATCTTTGCCCAACATTTACCTTGGAATAAGTGTCCCTTAACAGTCGTCTTATTTTCCCTTTATTAACTTTTATTACATGGAATTTTCACCAGGACTATTACAAAACCCTCCCCCTTGGATAACATCATCCTTGTGTGTTAAACCACACCAAGACCTTAGAAAAACCACTGAAAAGAAAACATACTACCCATTGAGTTTTATAACTTAGCTCATTGTAGTATTTACAATGAAAGACCTTCTCAAAATCAAAACATCATGACAAAATGACAAGATAACAACCATACAACTTATTAGAGCTTTATAACATAACTTATTTCAGTATTTACAATAACCACATATACACATATGCATATTTTCTAAACCCACAAATAAAAGGATATAATGCCTGCATCCATAACGAGGGAATCTAGAGGCTCACACCTCCACCCTTAAAGTAATGCTAGGATTCACCTCCTTCCCAGGAAGTCAAGAATCCACTATCACAGTCAAAGCTGCATCCAATGTCCAATGCTACAATCCTGCACCACTTGTCTTCTCATCGAATAATTACGGGTTCATTGTTCCAAGGCGCACTACTAAGGTGCCTCTGATTCCATCTAGCAATACTAGTGACAAAAAGAATCCATCCCTAACCTTCCCTTCTTTACTACACATTCCCTTGGGAAATTTAATCACCCCCTTTTGTGTAGTCACTCACCTTCCAAGTTCCCTGACATCCCCTATCTTGGGTGATCCATCCCTTGGAAAGGCTTCCTCGCATCGGAAGGTACAAAAACCAAGGCATATCCCTTCCTCAAAACCATCATATTGGTCATACCATGCTCATCGAAATCAATGGACATTATTGGGTACCAGTGTCCCACAATGGCCCTGCTCCTGAACTAATTTACCAACATACTACTACTTGTTTAAATTCCTTTTTTCATTGCTGCTAATTCTCGTAGTCGATTTCAACCACCCAACCAGGCATTTCTGTGCTTCGTATACCAAGCACATAACTTCCATTAGATTAAAATAAATTGAGAAAGCTTCAAATCATACCTCAAAGGTAGCTAATTAGTAAGATACACTTGCAATCCTATTTACTTCCTGTCACAGCAAGCCAAACTAGAATCTTTTACCAAATCATCATGTATAGACACATCACATCAGATCAACTCAAACACAACGATCATAAGTTAAAATCATGAATCACATGTAACCAACATAAACCATAATCATAGATCACATCTTGTTGGCCACAGGATCACCCAAGGGTCGTTTGGGGCTTAAATCCTATATTTTGGTCCAATTTTTGTAATCGTAATGTAAAGACTCCACATTTTGTGGTCGCAGAGTGTGTAGTTGTTAAAGAGTCATAGGGTTGTCTGCGCTTATTTTGATTATTTAATGTCGGTTGAAAATATCTACCCATGGTCTGTGGACCATGGGATTGTATAAATAGAGTGAAGCTCTAAGTAGTTAAGGCGCAGACCATGGGATTGTATAAATAGAGTGAAGCTCTAAGTAGTTAAGGCATCGATAAGTAATCAATGATGAATAATTGAGTCATATATTTAGAGTAGAAGTCTAAGTTTGGGCCATAGCATAGGTAGAGACTTTGCAGCTAAGTGCACAGAGGCCTAGACGTCCGCAGTTGAGTGTGTGGACCCCTACAACTAAGTGTGCAGGGCAAGTCAAGTCTGTAATCATCTGGAATTATCAATAAAGAGAAGTATTCTATAATTTTTGTGTCTTTATTTCCTGTTTATGCATCTGTTATATTGGTTATGAATTTCACTTCTAATGCTTATATGATGCGTGAATGTGTATAACTGTATTGGTTAAGTGAACACAAGTAAGAACATCTATTTACACAAAGCTAATGAAGATTTGTTAATAAGATAAGATACTTAGCATAATTTGGGAAATATCATAGTTCACTGCCCTAGTAGAGCGAAAGCATATCAGTCCTTGGTTAGGGCTACACGGAAGCTGATTGTAATAGTTCGCGAGGGTACTGAAGGGTAGAATAGAAGGATAAGCAACCTGCACGAAGGTAGGTATAGTTGGAATAAGCTGACATCACATCCATCTCAAGGGTGTGGAAACTTGGTTCCAACATCCCCCCATACTACTTTGAGTGAGACTTCAGTCTGCGCTCCGCAGGTTGATGCCGAAAGGGCCAGTAGTGTAGGGATTTGTTTGGCTAACTAACGCTGAACCTGGGTAAGGCCCCCATAACCAAACAAATGGTTATGTTTCCAGGACTAGAATCTACATAGAGATGTGTGATGTCGTATCATTGGAATCCAGCTAAGAAAGAAATTGAAGGCTGATTGGACAGAAGAATTCATGAGTTCGCGATGCAGGAGAACAGAAACCTGCGACTGTCAAAAGAACAATGGCTAGACAACTACCTGTATGCGGAGATCCATGAAATATTTTTTTCCTCTTTCCCTACTAAGCTATACAAGTGGGTCACGAAGCTAGCAAATAGATAAGGAAGGTGGAAGCTTGATGGTCCTATTGTGTGGACCCCAGAGCTGGTGCGAAGGTTGGGGGCATTGGAGGATAAGATTGTGTGTGCTATTGATCATTGGCTTGATCGTATTATAGGAGGATTTGTTACTGAGTTCTCAGTCGACACCTCAGTCAGGTATCACGAGGCAGAGTGACGCTTTCTCAAAGGACCATGAGGTAAGTACATAAAAGCTCAGAATACTTGGAGTAAAATGTTGTTGTGCAAAAAATGGGTTATGCAGCTACCTCGATGTTCAGTTCTATGCAAAGAAAAATAATTTATAGAAATGATGGAAATAAGGGTCCAGAGAATATCCCCTTGATTTCACCTCTGCAAGGAGATGAAGAAGGGATCGTGAAGGTCTCACCAGGAAGTACTATTCAATTGATAAGACAGGGATTTTTGCGAATACCACCTCCACCCACACCACCTCCATCTTCACCACCATCACCTCAAACTTCACCCATACCACCTCCACCACCACCATGATTTAGTATGGCAAATACGTTGAAGTGGCCTATGTTCAAAGGTTTTGGAAATGAGGATCCGAACCAATTATGGTTCACTGTAAGAGCTGTATGGGAAGTGCAAGGTGTTACAAATGACCATATAAAGAAAGCGACATTGGTTAGTGCTTTGTAGGATCACGCACTGACCTAATATTTTAAGTAATCCACCAATAATCGGAATGCGAGAGTCACGGACATCCAAGAAACACTAAATAGGGAATTTAGCAGGCCTAAATCTGAAGCACAATCGATTATGGGATTCAAAGAGATCACGATGCTACTAGGCGAGACTCCTTGGGAACTAGATTAGAGGCTGAAATGTATGATCCGAAAAGCCAATATGAATTTGATAGATGGCCAATATCGTGAGTGGTTTGTAGCTTCGCTACTACCACATTTAAGGGGTGCGCTATCACAACAGAAGATAACAACTTAGGAAGAGGCCTTAGTGATTGCTATGAGGCTACATGAGACCCCATGCAAGATCCTAACCTAGGAGTTCAATAGATCCATGCACAACTGTTATAGACATATTTGGGCACTGCAACCCCAATCACATATGTCCATAAACCAAGGGCTTCTGAGTCCCTAAAGGTGTTGTTTCATACCCTAAAGGAACAAGGTCAGCTGATTACATCATCTCCCAGAAGTTCTCCACAGAAAACTGCTCAGAACTGGTCAAAACTGGACCATACAGATTGCTCAGTGCTAAGGGTGCGATGCATCTCACCTGCTCAGTGAAAAAAGTGCGATGCATACTGGAAATCCCTTCTATAGGGTGCGATGGGCGAGAGTAGACAAATGGCAGAGACAATTTGTAAGGTGGATGATCATGGAATCTTCCATAAACTTCTCCTGTGACACTTGCCTCTCTGAATTCGCCCAGGGATGAGTAACAGATCATCAATCTCCAAGTGGAATCAAGAATTATCAGAGAGAAGAAACTAATCAAAATCTCGAAAGCTGACTCATCCCCCTGCAATCATCTATATATGGATCCCTCATCCCAAAGTTCCAGAGGCTGGAATCTTGTATCTTGTAAGGAAGTGCTATTGGTTTCCTGGTGGAATATCATAGTGTTGGGTGATCTAAGCTTTTCATGAGGTCAAGAAGGGCTTTCATGTTGGGAGGATGACGTTGGATCAGATCAATGGGTTGTAATCCTCTCTTCTAATCTTTACATCAATAAAGCTATTCAAGTTTTCCTCCACATTTTTGTATGTTTGATGATATATGCATTTGTGTGGTCAATATATATCTGGTCCTATATTGTTTATGATTGTAGATCTCTGTACTTTGAAGGGATTATGTTGCTTTGACTTTACAGGTACTCTTTGGAATGGAGTGGTCAAGGAAAGAGTGGCAAAGATCTGTGAGAGAGGAGAGGGAACAAGCAAGGGACCGAGCAAAAGATTGAGGTTGGTATTCTTTGCTCTTCTCCTATCTACTTCTCGTAAAGGAAAATGAAGGTAACTTTAATCTGTTTGTTTCTAAGATAGCTACCCGTCTTAGTGGGATTAGCAACTCTGCATAGACACTAGATTTCCCGATAACAAAATGGCAACTCCAGCAGGGAGCGAATAGCTTGTTTGCTTGTTTATATTTGTTTGCTTTATAAACTTATAGACAGAGCTTGAAGTCAAGCCAGCTAGCCTTCGAACTACATTTGCTATGTAAGTGCAAAGTAGATCAATGTTGCTTCAGTATATCTCCAGGTTTTGTTTATAAATTGAATAATTGATTTGCAAACATCCTAATTGCCTAGTGGTGGCTCAAGTAACCTAATTAGATAAGCCCCTATGATTTTTATTTACTGACTATCATTGGCTCAGCCTAAATCCCTGAACTGAGCTACAAACTGTGACCAAGAACCGAGTTGAAGTCTTTTCCCTGGACCATCGCACCTTCTCCTCTTGGGAATCTAGATGCATCGCACCTCTCGTGTGCAGTAAGTGAGATGCATCGCTCTTTCCCTGTGTTACAGGTGTGATGATCAGATAAGACCTCTTCTACTTCCATATTTTGGTTTTTTTTTCACTCTCTTCAGATTTATTTAGGAGTTTTGCTGTCTGTGATCAGTATACCACTATGGAAACTCCCTTCCTTTTACATGATTCAACCTCCATAGTACAAATAATTGTAAATGTTTTTATGTATTGTCCGCCATTTACATTTCTCCTTTACAAAGAAGTAACGTAATCAAATTGTCGTCTTTTGATTTTGAAGTGTTGCAAGTGTCGTTTTCAGTCATAGAAAAGAATCCTACTGTTCTTGATGGTCGATTACACTGTTACTCTTGTATTTGAATTGAATTAATAGTTTTTCAAGTGTCGAAAGCAGTTTTCAATTCAAAGTCGCAAAGTGTCGCCATTATCTTCCTTTCATCTTTTGAAGAGAAAATAATTAGTACTGTCGCTTGAAACGATTCAGATTTGTACTTAGCATTCTTTTTGTCATTCACACATTAAGAAAGTGAAAACAAATACATGCATGTGCATTTTCATTTAAACTGCTTGATTTGGATTTAGTGTGTGCTCTCTGCTCTATGTTGAAAGAATCTCGCTTCTCTTTCCTTAGTAGCTAGGATTTTCATTGCAAAAAGAATATTAAACGATTGTTTATCATCTTAGATTGCATTTTAGGAATTTTATATCTACATCACACGGTGAACCTGAAAGGCAAACTTCTTAAGAAAGATCAACTGTAAAATAAATTCAATGAACATAAAAACACTTTGGAACCTAACGTACAACATTTAGAAGTCTAGGCTAGAGATGTATTCTGGCGTCATAAAGCCTGGTAACTATCGCTTTCATTGTAGGTTGGGTGATTCCTCCTCTTTGAGACGACAAG
>APFE031135289.1:485925-524819 GCA_000404065.3 Pinus taeda
AGACTTGTGCTCCCACGTACCGTCGAGTATATATTGGGAGACCACAATAGGCTATATCCTTTATCCTTAGGAAGCCGTGTCTACTGCCCTATCGATCACAATGCACTAAACACAACATTCAGGAAGATTGACTGCCGTACCATAAAAGTATTTTTCAATTTTGCTATTGGTTTGGTAATCCCTCTGTCTAGATTTCCAGAGTAGTCTCTTTCATTCCTTTTTAGATTCCTTAAAGGAAAAGGTCCATCTGAGCACTTGTCACTTCAGGCTCATTAAAAATTGAAGGTGAATAGAGTCATCTTTAGCTTTTTCTCGACTCTTAAAAACTGAAAAAGCAAGTTGTGTCAAAGCGTCTAAAATTTATTTTAATCGGAATAACATCGCTATTCCCATATTGGTCTTAGGTTGAGAAAAATGGAGTCCACCAACCAAGGATTTCCCCTTGAGGGAAATCCTAGTCCTTTCACCTCTTGGGGAGATGTTGGTGCACCTCATATGGCCACATTGTCCCTCCCAGGACTGACAATCGGCTTGCCAATATGGCTCTTCTCGACCTCTGACATTCAAACCACTGTGATTCCTGAGCAATCAAGTCAACAACTAGATGATACTAGAGTTACCCCCCAACCTTTTGTTTCACTTGTTTCTCCCTCCCCTCCTTCCTGTTCGCTTGGTAAAGCTGGTAAAGCTAAAAACCAAGTAACTGAGAAAAAGAAGAAAGGGAAGGAGAAGAAGAAGAAAAAGAAGGAGCCAAAGGAAAAAAGGGGAAACTGTGCATCATCTAGCGAAAATCCACACACTGGATCGTCCAAACCCAAATCTCCATGTGTCATTTGCAAAGGGGACCACTATCATTGAGATTGTCCTTGCATCCCTCGGATCTTAAGGGACTGGTCTCCTCGTTTGCACAATCTGGTGTCATCAACCTCTCATGATCATGTTGAGAGTACACCATCAACTAGTGAAAATGAAGTCTCTGGACAGAAAGGAAAATGTAAATTTCCTTGCAAAATGTGTGAAGGCAATCATGTTGTCCACCATTGTCCCTTCCTGGATGAAGCTAAAAGAGTCTTGGATAACCACCCTGCTTCACCGCTACGGCTTCCTCCTGGGTACAAGGAACTCTTTCCGAGTCCGTCGCTATTTGAAAACCCGACTGACACAACTTTGTGGTTGGTTGAAGCATCTATCATTGAAGATAAACCCTCTGAATCCATGCCAGATGAAATTCAAAAGGTTGAGGCAGTAGTCGACCCGGTCTTGTCTTTGGAAGGTCCATATTCAGATGATACAGTCACCAAAGAGAATGAGAATGACACCATTCAAATTCTTTTCATAAACACAAACTTTGATGAACATGGGGGAAATCTACCCATTCCTTTACCGTAGGAAGGAAGTTCGTCAGGGTCTTATCCGGTCATTTATTCGGTCCCACCTCCGAGCAACCTAGTCGTTTCCTTCGATTGGAATCTACTAGGAAGACCTCGTTTACCATCTAATGTACCATTCTGAATCATTGTACAAGCTTACAGAATGGTCATGGTTCGTACCATCATAGATGAAGGGGCTTCTGTGAGTATCCTTTCCTCGACTGCTTGGAAAGCGCTTGGTTCGCCATCACTTCTGCCTAAGATGCAAAATCTAACAAGCTTCGACAAAGGAACTAGTTGACCGTTAGGGATCCTTCCAAGTTTTCCTATAACTTTGAGAAGGAAAACCATGTATCTGAACGTAATGGTAGTCTAAAGACCTTTATATTACAATCTACTCCTTGGGCGTGACTATATTTATAGCATGGGAGCCATTGTATCCTCACTCTTTCGAGTAATGTGTTTTCTGCATGAAGGCCGAGTGGTCCAGCTCATAGACCAGCTTTCATTCCCTGGCTCACACATAGCTAATAGTCAAATGCCATCCCTAACTGGTCTTTTCACGCAAGGAATATTTCATCAATCTCTAGTCTGTCCACCTGAAGAGCGCGAGTAATTCAGTGGCCATGACTGAAACCTAGGGGGCATGCACCCTGGTCTGCTTTGGCAGGGAAAATTTGGGTATAGGGTAGGTTTCTGTGAAGGATATATGACTAGTTTGACACTCGTCCATTTAGGAAAATAGGATTAGACCGGAATAAGATTCCCTCATCAAGGTTAGGTGGTTGGAGCTTGAATCACCTTTGTCCAAATGGACTAATCCGGGAAGTGTTTTTGTTTGCTACGCGGAAGGAAACTATCTTGCAAATGTGAGAAATTTGATATGGTAACCTGGAAACTCTACTTCACTATACCTGGGGGCATGCAAACCTTTTATGCGCAAGTGAAAAGAGACCATTATAACGCTAACTCCGTGATTTCTGCTAACTTCAACTACTTAATTTAGATGAGTGGTCGGATCAACCGTTCACCTTTACGGGATCCAAATGGCACCAGCAAAGTAAAGGGAGAATTTCCCTACCTAACCTTAGTGATTGACTAACCCCTAAGAAAATAATTGATCATTCCTAGCTTGCATGTGAAAGGCAACGAAGAAAATCTTTGAATGGTGCAAGCTCCATAAAAATGGAATCTATTAATGAGACATCCTTATCATATGACTAGCACGAGAAGTTTTTATGCGAAGTTCAAGCTCATTAAAAATTAAACCTAAGCAATGAACAAATGTTCCCCCAGAGTTTAATCTCATTAAAAAATGAACCAACCTCCAGTAAATAACCATTGCGAATGCATTATCATCAGCTTTTGAGCCTTGGTCGTGTTCTTACCATCACCTCCACTCTGTTTTAGCCGATCATATGCCTCCATTTGATTGTTTACCGTTTTGAGGAACAACTGCGATGAGTGATTCTGTTAGCCATCCTTGTTACACTGCCATGATTGGAAAATTCCAAACCTTACCTGGAATTAGCAGCTACCCAAAAATATCACTCGTTCCTCAAAAAATGAGTCTCCTTTAAACTATTTTCATCTGACTCATAAAATATGAAAAGATTGCCGAGAAATTGGCCTCTCCAGCTCATTAAAGCTATCAGAAGTGCTATCCCTCCTCTAGATTTTAATATTTTTGGACCTGAGGGATTATTACACAAAAAGATTGAACACTTGTCTTGTTCAGCTCGTTAAAACTATCGAAAATTCATCCCTTTCATATTATTTTATACTTTTTCACACTTGATTATATGACAAAAAAGGATTATTGGAGTTTCCTTTCCGTCCCTTTTCAGAATCTCTAAAATTGAAAAAGTACCGAGTTGCCTTTGTCGTTAAACTCATTAAAACCAATAGTGACAAACTTGTCCATAGATACAAGAATGAGTTTCACTGTTGCTAGGCTTGTTAAAACAAAGTGACAGGTTTTCCCGAAGGGAAAATTATAGAACAAGCATATGTTATCCTCCTCAAGCTTGATAAAAATAAAGAGGTACTAGTCAGAAATGACTGGGGAAAATTGGGAAGAAAACTTGAAGAAACTTTATTGGTAGCAAGTCGCTCTTGAACATGACACTTTCACTCCATCACCGTGATTGAGTCGGGTTGGGTTATTCCATTCACCGGTCATACTACCATTGGTCCATCGCACCATCCATCTTTGGGGTTAACGCTACCAATCCATTTTAGTGTTGCTGGTATGTTCAAGAGAAGTCGATCAGAGAATTCACCAACCCAGCTTGTGTCTTATCCACTACAATACCTTCACGCTTCATTCTTTCATGACCGCCACCCTGAACCCTGTATCATTAGATCATTTTCACATCCACAAAATCATTTGCTCTGTTTCGTGTTGTAGATTTGGGATTCATCAAGGCCCTCCTACGATGGGTCACTTCTTATTAATGATAGCTCATTATCTAAGAAGTCGACCTAGGAACAACCCTATCAGTACTTTGAAGCTTGCATGCCTCAATGGCAAGTTTCTCACTTCCGGTGACAGATTTACATCAATGGCCTTCGACCAAAAGATTATGCATGGTGTTCGATGCCAAGTCCCATTTTCACACCATGTGATTTGTACTGTAGTACCTTGAGGGTATTCATCATTATCGGTGATTCCTCTCACGCCTGTTAACAGCTTACACCATTGGCTAGTAATCAGGTGATGTCTTTCCATGTTCGACTCCAGAACATTTTTCACATGGATCGAGTTGTACTTTAGTCGAAGATTGGACAAGTTTGAATACCCCAGATCTAGTTTCATCCATCCGAGCTGTGATATACTCAGGAGAGTAAAGACATCAAATGTACATCATTGCTGCATAGATGATCATCTGAATCAAAGGATGATGGCTCTATCAGAATCATCAGTGTGCCACACAGATGGTTGTTTGTCCTATGTACATGAACATGAATTTATAAAGCTGAGCATGGGAATGCCCGCCTCAGCTGGATCATGAAAATGTTATGAAGATAATGCATTGTATTGAACCTTATTACAGGTCACCTTCCAGTTCGAAAAACATCGGATCCTCATGATAAAGCATTTCACTCAACATCAAAAGATTTTCGACCTCATGCTTTAGGGGGAAACTGTTATAGACATATTTGGGCACTGCAACCTCAATCACATATGTCCATAAACCAAGGGATTATGAGTCCCTAAAAGTTTTGTTTCACACCCTAAAGGAACAAGGTCAGTTGATTACGTCATCTCCTAGAAGTTCTCCACAGAAAACTGCTCAGAACTGGTCAAAACTGGACCACACAGATTGCTCAATGCTAAGGGTGCGATGCATCTCACCTGCTTAGTGAAAAAAGTGTGATGCATACTGGAAAGCCCTTCTGTAGGGTGTGATGGGTGAGAGTAGACAAATGGTAGAGACAGTTTGCAAGGTGGATTATCATCGAATCTTCCAGAAACTTCTCCTGTGACACTTGCCTCTCTGAATTCGCCTAGGGATGAGTAAGAGATCATCAATATCCAAGTAGAATCAATAACTATCAGAGAGAAGACACTAATCAAAATCCTAGAAGCTGACTCACCCCCCTACAATCATCTATATATGGATCCCTCATCCCAAAGATCCAGAGGCTGGAATCTTGTATCTTGTAAGGAAGTGTTGTTGGCTTCCTAGTGGAATATCATAATGTTGGGTGACCTAAGCTTTTCATGAGGTGAAGAATGGCTTTCATGTTGGGAGGATGACGCTGGGTTAGATCAATGGGTTGTAATCCTCTCTTCTAATATTTACATCAATAAAGATATTCAAGTTTTCCTCCACATTTTTGTATGTTTGATGATATATGCATTTGTGTGGTCAATATATATCTGGTCCTATATTGTTTATGATTGTAGATCTCTATACTTTGAAGGGATTGTGCTACTTTGACTTTATAGGTACTCTTTGGAGAAGAGTGGTCAAGGAAAGAGTGGCAAAGATCTGTCAGAGAGGAGAGGGAACAAGCAAGGGACCGAGCGAAAGGTTGAGGTTGGTATTCTTTGCTCTTCTCCTATCTACTTCTCGTAAAGGAAAACGAAAGTAACTTTAATTTGTTTGTTTCTAAGATAGCTACCCATCTTAGTGGGACTAATAGCTCTGCATAGGCACTAGATTTCCTGATAACAACAACTGAAGAATATGTGCCTTGATATGCAAAGTCTAGAATAGGATAGGATTGTTCAGCCAGAGGTACGCGAAGAAGTATGGTGCGTAAAATGCAAGAGTCAGGGTCATGACAAAGACCACTACCTAGTCTTTACAAATTACCTTGTAGGATGAGGATCGATTCCTTTAAGGCTGGAAACTCAAGTAGGACCTAGCGTGGAGCCTGCTTTGTGGTGCGTTATCTGTCAAATAGATGGAAAACAAGCCATAGATAACTTCCACTTGTTACAAAATTATATGCAAACTTCGCAACAACTGTTCTGTAACTTTTATAGGTCGGTGGGACATGATGAGCATACTTGCAGGAGCTATGGATTGATTATGGATAAAACTCCCACCTACAGAGTTTAGGCTGAAACGTAGCCCCTTGACTAGAATGTAGGGATGGCGCAGACAGGATTTCAGGGGCGTTATATGGATTTGGTCATTGACTATGAGAGCGATGATGATCTAGACTGCATCTATAAGATAAGAGTGTGAGACCAATACTGGGTGAATCCCACCGTCGATGGGAGGATTACATGGGAGCGCGAGAGTTCCTGCACTTTTGACTCTGATGAATGAATAAAATGCTGGTAGAATCGATTACATGAAGTAACTATGCTGAATTGCAATATGATGACTAGGTCACTGCACTGCGTATCATCAAAGGTAAGAAATCTGCCTACTTATGATGGTCTTAATGAGGTAGGTGTCTTTTTGGATGCATTCAAAGGGGAGGTTCTAGAAAAGAAACGCTTCCAAGCCTTGGACTGGGCACTGTGCGCTACGCCCGTAAGATGGTGGGGTATGCACAAGGGAAGTTTTGATGATTGGTGCAAATGTAGAAAAATGATGCGAACATGATTTGGGAAGTCTAAGATGCAACTGACTGACAAGTATGATGGGAAAAATGATCTGTGCGTGCATTTGGCCAAGTGGACACAAGATTATGGAGAAAAGCCACAACTTGAGTGGGTTCACCTATTTTTTCATACCATGGATGTTATACCAATGAATTGGTATGTAGCAACAGAGCTTCGCCATGGGATAGGTGAATGGAATATCCTACATGCAGGGTTCATGACGACATTTAGTTTTGAGGAAGGGTTTTACGACATTGAGGACGCACTGCAAGAAGTGAAAGCAACCATCTTTAGGATCCTGCAAGATCCTTTAGACTTGACGCAGCATGAATGGCATACTCAACTGAGTCATGCACTGGAATGTTATAATGTAATTGCTAAAAAAGAGGATGAAGATCTGTGGAAGATTAACATTCTAGAGACAGAAGTTCACTGCGAGTTTCAAGGACCACAAATAGAGAACCCTAATCTAACTTTGCCGGTGAAAACTACACAAGTGAACATTGGTACGAAGGCAGAGCCCAAATTTGTGAAAATTGGATACTACTAGGACGACACGACAGTGGATAAGGTCGTTGAATTACTCTGCGATTATTAGGACTTATTCCCCACCAAGTTTATGGATTTTAAAGGAATAATTGGAGATCTAGGAGTGATGAAGATCACATTAAAACCCAAAGCGAAGCCAGTTAAGAAGACACCTTACTACCTAAATCTGAAATACAAGGAGAAGGTTCGCTTATAGCTAGCCAAAATGCGAGTTGCAGGCATCACTGAGCCTAAGGAAAAGTCTGATTGGATAAGCCCAATGGTGGTGAAAGAGAAGAAGTAGAAGGATGAGATAAGGATATGCATGGATATTAGGAAGCTGAATGACGCTTATGTGCATGATCCTTTCCCAACTCCATTCACAGATGAAGTGTTTGACAATGTAGGTGGCCAAGAAGCATACTCCTTCACCGATGGGTTCTCTCAGTACCACCAAATCAAAATCACGCTGGAGGATAGGATCAAGACAACCTTCACAACTGAGTGGGGTTACTTTCAATAAATTGTAATGCTGTTTGGGCTGAAGAATTTTCCAGCTATATTTTCATGCGTGGTTGTTGCAGCATTCAAGGAATATATTCATAAGTTCCTGGAAGTTTATTTTTATGTCTAGACTGTATTTGGATAGTTTAAGTGCCATGTGGTGAGCTTGCGCTTGATGCTCAATACCTGTCAAAGATACCAGATCGCACTCAACTTCAAGAAGTGTTTGTTTTTTGTTCCTTTTGAGAACCTATTAGGGCATCTGGTTTGTAGACAAGGGCTGATGGTAGATCCCACGAAGATCGCGGTAATTCTAAACTTAGAAGTGCCATGGAGTGTGAAACAGTTGCGCACTACCTTGGGACATACGAGATATTATAGGAAGTTTATCAAAGGCTATGCCTAGATCACTGTGCCGAAGGAAAAATTGTTGAAAAAGGATGTCTAGTTCTATTGGAACAATGACTGTAAGAAAAGCCTAGATATATTAAAGGAAAAGATGGCTACTATTCCGATTCTAGTCTTCCCAGACTGGAAGAAAGAATTTCATGTACATGTTGATGCATCATGTATAGCGTTGGGGGAAGTACTAACATAGGATGGCGAAGAAGGCTTGGACCACCCCATCACGTTCGCAAGTCACAGATTATCCAAAGTAGAGAAGAACTATTCCACCACCGAATGCGAGGGACTAGCTATGGTGTATGTGCTCTAGAAGTATTGACACTACTTGCTAGGAGGTCACTTTAAGATGTATACGGATCACTCCGCACTGAAGTACTTGGTCAATAAGCCTATGTTAGGAGGGTGCATTTGTATATGGCTTTTATTATTACAAGAATATGATTTTGAAGTTGTTGTGAAGCCTGGATGATTGAACGTGGGACCAGATCACCTATCACGCATTAAGACTAAGGGGGAACCTACTAATTTAGAGGAAGGATTACCTGACGTGAAACTTTTTGCTGAGTGCATCATGGATGGAAATTTCAAGGACATAGTACAGTTCCTAACAATAGGAACTGCGCAGGAAGGATACTTTGTCCAACAAAAGAAGGAATTAGTGGTGCGCGTGGAAAATTTCTCTGTCATTGTTGGGCATCTATATAATATGGGGAATGATGAACGACTGTGAAAGTATGTACCTGAGTTTGAACAAATTAGCATCCTTGCAGATGCACATGGGGGTGCCATGGGAGGACATTATGCAGGAAGAGAAACCACGCAAAAGATTCTACATGTAGGGTTGTGGTGGCAAACCCTTTATTAGGATTCAAAAGAATATTACAAGGTGCACGATGTATGTCAAATAATAGGTAGGCCAATGCAGAGGGATGAGATTCCTTTGAATCCACAAATGACATTGCAACCTTTCGAAAAATGGGCAATAGATTTTGTAGGACCTATTCAACCTCAAGGAAACACGAGCGTGAGGTACATTATCACTGTGACAGAGTATTTGACTTGTTGGGCAGAAGCGTAGCCATTGAAGTATTGCATGGGTGCGATTGTCATGAATTTTCTATTTGAACATGTACTGATGAGATTTGGATTCCCATAGATTTTGATGATGATGGGGGTACACACTTTCTGAATGAAACGATCAGCGCAATCACAAAAGAATTTTAGGTGTACCATCAAAAGAGCACATCTTATCGCCCACAAGCTAACGGGACAGTAGAAGTGTTCAACAAAGTACTGCAGACTGCGTTGATCGAGGTATGAAATGCTAAGCGAAGTGATTGGGACTTGCACATATCTGCAATATTATGGGCTTATCAGACCACATGTAAGAAGTTAATAGGACAGACTCCCTTTAGGCTGGTCTATGGGATTGAAGCCATAATGCCTGTGGAATATATTGTGCCTAGTCTGCGCATAGCAGTGCTCACAGATATGATAGATTGCGGAGCACTGGAAGAGAGGCTCACGTAGTTGGATGAGCTGGAAGAAGAGAGATTCTTGGCTTGATTTCACCAGCAGGTCCAAAAATAGCGTGAAAAGGTTTGGCACGATCGACATATCAAGCTGCGCATCTTTACGGTGAATGAATTGGTGTTGCTGTATGATAGTGAGTTTGATAAATTTCCAAGGAAACTCAGAATGCAATGGTTGGGGCCGTATGCTATTAAGGAGATTACCAATGGTGGTGTGGTCTAGTGGGTTGATTTAAATGGAGATCCCTTCCCAGGTAAAGTGAATGGAAGTCATTTGAAGCCATACAAAGGTGGCTTGACCATATGACTAGCCAACAAAAGCACAGTATTAGCGCTCTAGGTAGTGGAAAGGTGGCACAAGACTATAAACTACACTGCCCAAGAGTTATGCGACGTCAGGACTACGCGAAGTGTCACAGGGTCCATGACAGCGTGAACACAGTTGTGCTGCCACACAGGTATATGGGAAAGTGACCGTTAGAGTCACTATTCATGATTTGATGGTTGGATTTAGGCTAGATGGAGTGATCAGTAGGAATTTAAGGCAAACTTTATGGGCTAGATTCTTGAAAATCTACTGCTAATCTAGCATTAATTGACCGAATGTGGGGGAAATGATCGAATTCAAATTAAAAAGGTGCTATAAATTACAAGTGGTTGTCCAGCAAAAAACACTTGGAAATTTGAGAACTGAGTTGTTGCGTGCTCAAGTATTCATGAACGCGAGTTATTCCAATCTAAAAGCGAATTTTCTGTTTGATCAACTACCAGAGACACTGAAAGAACTGTGGAGTAGCGCTATGTGAGCACCCGAAGAAGCCATGGATACATGAGTAGTGACAACCAAGGAAGATGTGTAGGAAATTGCAGAAGTGGAAGCCCTAGAGAGTGCTGAAATAATCGTTGAGGTCCTTAAATCACCGCGAACACCAAGAAGGATGAGAAGGCCATGATCCTGTTTCGTGTCTCACATGGAAATCCACTAAGGACCAAGCTCACATTGTAGGAAAAGGGGAAGGCCATTAATCTAGAGGCCGATGAGGAGGATGTAGAAATGGACATTGAAACCCAGGGTGCAGACCTTATTACCTAGTTTCCAGAATATGTTCATTCACGCAAGGGTAAAGCTAAGGTGCCGATGGATAAAGATGATAGCAAGAGCTGTTTGCAAACTATGCTTCTCCCAGACGATATTATTTTTGAGGGACCACACTTAGGGTGGTTTCCCATGTTGAAATTTGAATATTAGGACCTCAGAGACCACAAGAAGTTCCCACATTTAGCGACTATGAAGCTAATGTGCCAGAGGATCGACGAGACTGCTGGGACAATTCAATTGGACTCACGCACATGGCTCAGAGGTGTAGAGAAAGTAGGATTGCTAAACCTGCTCTGGGTGCCACATTACCACCACACCCCAGTGACTGCCTTCTTCATCAGGAAGCTACTCTGCCTAGTTCATGATTGGTTCTTGTGGCTGGAGGAGCCCATCCCCATCACAGACCATTTGATTCATCGAATTACATGGTTCCCATACTCAAGGGAGGATCCATCGAAAATTTCAGAGGGAAAAGGTGGCGAGCTGGCCCTTACGGAAGCAATGAAAAAGAAGTTCAAGCTAGAGAAGAAAAAACGAGGGTATGCCATCTCCAACATTAACAACCCTACTGTCAAGGTCACAACACAAATCCTAGCAGGTAAGGTCATGCGGAAGTTCCACGCGGATGAGGTGCATGTACTTGTAGTTGCACTCGTGTCCCAATGTGCGAAAGGAGTCCAGTTCAACTGAGCAAACTATCTATGCGGCGAGTTCCTTGCGAATAGTCGCGAGGCATAGGATCAAAGCAAAATGTTTCACTATGTGTGGCTCTTGTTGTCGATAGTACTAGTAGTGTGGGAGTTGCCCGAAGATAGCTAGTCCTTAGCTATCATTCATGAACTTCTAGAGGTAGTGAAGTATGCTTCACTATGGGTGACTAGGGATGTGTAGAGCATAAAGGAGAGCAAGATATTTTGGATATTAATGGAGATGAATATCTGGATGGGGATCAATCACAAGCCACAGTTGTCATCCACAGTATACAATAGTTTATAGAGCTTTGCATAGTTCGAAGAAGATTTCCACCATGTCTTCATCAGGGCATCGAAGGACCCTATGAAGACGTGGCATGATTTACCCTACCTAGAAACCGACGATGTGATATTCACAGTCCTTGAGTCTTGGCCGCCAGAGTGGTGCACTCTAGTTGGATCCACGGTGGAAATGGATAAGTCTACCACGTAGCATAAAAAGGAAGAGATAAAGCTTCAAATGGCATAGCTGGCAGAGAAGCATAGGAAAGAGGAAGTAGAGGCTAAGGCTCAGGCAGCACGTGATGCCACGAAGCTGGTGGAACAAAAGAAAACATGATAAGAAGAGCGTGAAGGATAGAAGTAACCTTTGGCCAAACCAGAGACAGACACAGAACAAGGTGGAATGGACCCATAGACAACATCCACCTAGCTCAAGCATCTGTGGCCATGAGAGTAGACAGTGCCGTGGAATAAAATCAAGGCATCCAAAATGTCCTTCGACCCAATCACCCTCACTAAGGGGGATTTTCATGATATCGGTGAAACGATGAGGGATGTCACCGAGGAGGACCTCCAACAATTTGAAGAACACCAGCAGCTGGTATTGAGGGCTATCAAGACAGAGTTGCAGGAGTTGTAGGTACGCACTCCATAGGCTGGCATAGTGTCCCCCAGCCTCGCGATCGACACTTTGGCTGTTCAGGAAAAGTTGTGCATAAGGGTGACCAACCTGATAGTGCTACCAGATGGGGAAAGTACTATAGAAAAGGAGGCCGACAAGGCCACGGTTAGTAGTTTGAAAGGGGTCAGATTAAATATGGCCACGCTCCCTTGGGAGAAAGTCTATCTCTTGCAGTATGGACTCCCTGTGGAACTTCGAGCCAGGGAAAGTCACACATTGCAGGTGATGAGCGAGCAACGAATCAACATTGAGCAGTTGGGCCTACAGCGCAATGAGGCAATGGATAAGAATAGGTAGATAATGCAAGTTGTAGAGGAAGCCTACCGGATGGTCCCAGAGTTGGACATTTAGGCAGAAAAACTGGTGGAGGCGCGCGTCCGCAAATTGGCCACAAGGGTGCACAATGCTAGAGCAGAGATGGCTAGGGTTTAGTTGGAGTTGAACCTGTAGATCATAGAACTGTAGTTAAGGATCAACCTTCAACTCCGCCAAAAATCAGGGAACAATGAACCACTACTGTTACAGCAACAACATCGGCGGTTGAGAATGCATTCACAGACTGCATGTAGTTGTTCGAATAGTCATTCGAGGTCCTAACAACCCTGCAGGAGGACCTGAATGTAGAGCACCTAGAGATAGAGGCATGTGAGCTACAATAGAAGTATATGAATTAAAAGGTATCACGCAAATGGTTGACCTTACACAGAGGCTTGTAAGGATGCAGAAGGAAAAGGTGCTCAAAAAACAAGTGGATGCGGCTCGACATAAGGAAGCAGTCTTAAAAGCATTCCTATAACCATGGATCGATGAGGCTTATACAATTAAAGCCTCCATTGAAGCAAAGCTCACGCAACTGCAAGAAACTCAATAGAGAATTTAGGGCAACAGTTCAGTAGAAACAGTCACAAAACAATGCGTGGAGGAAGTTCACCAGGCAGTCGCTCAGTGCGCTGCCAAAGTTGCAGCGATCCAAATAGATCTGGGAGGTATTTGTGCTAAGATCTCCACACCTATAGAGTGACTTGAGGGTGAGTCATGATGTTTGTGTTGGGGGCCTATTGGGTGTGGGATCCCCCAAGGGAAGTTTTGGGGCTTAAAGACCATATTTTGGTCCAATTTTTGTGATCTTAATGTAAAAACTCCGCATTTTGTGGTCACCGAGTGCATAGTTGTTAAAGATTCATAGGGTTGTCTGCCCTTATTTTGATAATTTAATGTCAGTTGTAAAAGATCTACCCATGGTACGCAGACCATGGGATTGTATAAATAGAGCCAAGCTCTAAGTAGTTAAGGCACCGATAACTAATCAATGACAAATAATTGAGTCATATCTTTGGAGTAGAAGTCTATGTTTGGGTCATAACATAGGTAGAGGCTCTACAAGTGAGTGCACAGAGGCCTAGAAGTTCGTAGGTGAGTGTGAGGGCCCCTACAGCTAAGTGCGCAGGGTGAGTCGAGTCTGTAATCATCTAGAATTATCAATAAAGAGAAGCATTCAATCATTTTTGCATCTTTTTCCTGTTAATGCATCTTTTATATTGGGTATGAATTTCACTTCTAATGCTTATATCATGCGCGAATGTGTATAACTGTATTGGTTAAGTGAACGCAAGTAAGAACATATGTTTACGCAAAGCTAACAAAGGTCTGTTAATAAGATAAGTAAGATACTTAGCATAGTTTGGGAAGTATCACAGTTCGCTGCCCTAGCAGCGCGAAAGCATATCAGCCCCTGGTTAGGGCTGCGTGGAAGCCGATTGTAATAGTTCACGGGGGTACTAAAGGGTAGAGTAGAGGGATAAGCAACTTGTGTGAAGGCATGTATAGTTGGAATAAACTGACATCACATCCATCTCAAAGGTGCAGAAACTTGGTTCCAACATCCCCCCATACTACTTCGAGTGAGACTTCAATCTGCGCTCCGCGGGCTGATGATAAAAGGGCTAGTAGTGTAGGGATTTGTTTGGCTAACTAACGTTTAACCTGGGTCAGGCCCCCATAGGCCAACACATGTAATCATCATAGATAAGAATCATAATCACATGCATAAGAAAATTGACATAAAATATTGATACTTATCTGTTAATCAATCATTAGGTTCTACCTCTGTCCTTATTTCATGCGCATGCCGGAACAGTTAACACACTCGAAAAACATCCAGTGTCTTCTCCTTAACCATGTGCACATACACATAGTGTGCCTCACACACAAAAAACCACACACGACATACAACACCATGAAATACATGCATCTACACCTAACATACGAAACATACACCTACATTCAGTGTACAACACAACACAATACATACTCCTACATCCGTTGTACACCACAACACAATACCTACACCTACAATTAATGTACAACGCAATATACATACGTACACAAAGTACAACAGAATGGACATACATGTCATGATACCACGACTACACCATTCACATACATAACACTGCATGTACACAACACAACATGTATGAAAGACACATAATATCGCATGTACAACATTCACATAGTCACCTATACATAAAACCACCTACCTAAAGTGTACACAACATCACATGTACACAACACCACCTGTACAACATGTACACACGACCACATGATTGTACCACCTGTACAACATGTACACAATGCTAGACATACACAACACCACATGCACGACATGTACACGACACCACATGCACACCGTACCATGTGTACGACATGTGCACAACACCACCTACAAACAACACCATATGTACAACATGTACACAATGCCACATGCTCACAGCACCACTTGTACAATCATGCACACAACACCATATGTACATAAGACCACATGGACAACATGCAAGCAACACGACATGTACATAGCATTATATGTACACAACACTTCATATCCAATATGTGCACAACACGATATGTACACAACGCCGCATATCCAACATGTACATAACACCATCTATGCCCAACACTGCTTATGCAATATTCACACAACACTATCTGTACCACCCTGTACATAACATTACATAACAACATGTACACACACTATATATACACAACAACACATGTGCACAACATCACAGATGCAACATGTACAACATATACAATATATGCACAACAATAGTACCACACATCCAAAACCACATTATCTCTACCAAGAAACATTTCTTTGAGTGTCTCTCTGCCATCCATGCTTATCAAAGAAGTCTGCGCATCACGATGTTTTCATTTCGCTGATGTATCTCTCAACATTATCTAGTCCATAACATAAACATAGACATAATATAATTTATAATATCAATTCATATCCACGTGATACTGACCTAAGAGATCTGTGAGGATACTCTTCCCACTTGATTCCTTATGAACCAAGAATCTCTTCATGCCATTTATCGGCATAAGAAATCATTCATCCACAAGAACGATTAGTGATGAACCTATTAGACGGTGACATGGATACATAGATACATACATATCTATAACATTAGCACAAAACAATCATGATCTCGTCAGAATATGACATACCTACATAAATATATGTATAGTTATATATACATTGACATAATCATGATCACAACATAATTACTAGATATCATAAGGTCAAGGTTAAGATAACTTCCTTTATTTGTGTAATGCATGTGAAACATCGAGAATAATAGTTCCCAACATAGCCAAGGCATATGACACATCAAATCCATTCACCTTATGTTTCTTGATTACCTTTCCAATGATTGTCCTACCATTGTCCATCTTCACTAATGGACCCAACCAATCAAACTATGTGTTATATAGTTTCCTTCAATTGAACTTATACATGAACTGAGCTTCATCTAGGCCATACATCACTTGTTTTGTTTCATTTATCTCTCCCTGAGATCCATTAAATTTGCTCTTTCCCAACCAATTCCCTAGACCCCAAACATAAAAGGAAAGACCAGAAACAAACAAGAAGAAAACCATGGTAAACCAACACAAATATGACACCACAACCAAAGTGTCATGGCCATGCACAAGATGCAAACAAAACCACAATCAATCACAAAAAATTACCAAAATACCAAAAGCACAAGACTAACAACATACACCATGACTCAATCCCCATGGTTCCCAAAGCCTCCAAGGGAAATCTCAACCTGAGCCTTCTTCGATATTCCATGGAAATTGCTTTTCCATGCAATCCCTTGCATCATACTACCATCAATACATAAATGTTAATACTTAAATAAACATAAAAATACATTGGTTACCTTACCTTGTTGTGCCAAGCATGTTTCCACCTTCTCAAGGGACTCCAATTCCCTTGACATATCCACATGTAACTAGAGACTAGCTAATATACCTGTCAAATACAAGTTCATGAATATAGCACATATCCACATAATATCAGACAAGATTAAGGTTAAGAAGACTTCATTTATGCAAAGTACTAATTCATTTGGAATTAGGGTTTCCAAACATAGCCAAAATAATACTTGCCCAATTCCTTTCTTTGACCTTTTCCTCGTTGCAATTGAGTGTTACTATTCACTGTCACATCAACCAACTTTTATTGATATAAACACATCAACTATTACATTGTCATGCTAATACCAAGCATGTTTCCTGCATTGTTTACACATGTCAAACACATGTTCCAAATATCAAGACAATCATATCTATCAATTTGAAATAAAACTTTACCAAGACTAATATTCATGTCATAATTCATAGTCAACTCATAGTCATTAGACATAAGACTACAACTATCACCTATTACACTCAAGTACATGTCAACTATCTCAACACATATGTGTTAGTATAATCATCTTCAAACAAGATCATTTCTTGATGCAACCTTACATCCACATACTCATATCATGCGATTAATAAAACATTCAACAACATATAGACGACATGATAGACACCAACACTCAAAGACCACATAAATGACATAATCAAACATTCAAGCACAAGGTAGACACCATAAGCAAGCTCATACCTTAATGTATCTCATGGGAGGCTATCTTTTCTACAAAATCAAGCTAGATTAGCACAATATAACTTCACAACATATCAACTCAAACACAAATAAGATCATGATACCCATAACAATAACTAACTAACATGTTCACATCATAAGCTCATAAACAATTTTCTGTCATGCATAACAATGACATACACACAACCAATCTAGATTAGTATGACATAATATCACAACATATTAAATCATAACTGAATTTCATAGCCCTAACCATTTGCATAAGCCAATCTAAATTCGTATGATACATATAACATCAAGATCTTAATGTAATAACCCTAATCATCAAGTTACTAGCATATAACAACAACAAGTTATATATCATGCTCATCAACAACATATAACCTAATCATCAAGATAAATATCATATAACAATGACAAATTAACCTATAACATACTTAACAACAACATATAACATATATCATAATCATAACAAGTTAACCTATAACACACTTATCAACAACATATAACATAATCATCAAGTTATCTAACATAAAACAACAATAGAAATGCATACAACCATAGGTCACTATCATTCATGACTATTTGACACATGTGTATATGAATATACTTATCAACTAGCATCTATCATGTATGTAACCATAACATCAATAGAATGAAAGGCATACACATTACCATAATGCATATAATAATCATTAACCTACATACTTACATGGCCAACATACAAACCTGTATGACAACATGCTCTTGCCTCGAGGTCGAATGCTTCAACTTCACTTTTATGGTTTGCATCTCCTGCTTTATCTCAACCAACTCATTATAATCATAACATACCAATAACATCATGATTACGAAATTGCGTATGAAACACATGCAATCGGCATGGATGCATGACCAACACACAACCCATCTAGTCTGAGGGGTGAACCATGCTCTGATACCACTCTGTAACACCCTCCTCCCATATCTACCATAGTAATTGGCCAACAAGGGTAAACATACGATGAGAGGCTACTATGATGGTATTCAACCTCCTACATGACATTTAGGAAGTGGAATCGATGGAAACACAACTTACAGGCCTTCAACAACAACAACAACGTGACTCTCAAAAGCCATCCTAACCTTTATAGCAACTTGCCCCTGAGTCCTACTGACTTTTTTGACCCATTAACCTCTAAAATCTCCCATACTATGGGCTTGACAACATCCAAGAGGCTTTGGATGCTCCCATGACATGGCATACTAGTGTCCAGGGACTATTTTACTTTGTGTTGTGTCAGTGTCCCTAGGTTTTGAGCCACTTTTTCAGGCCCAGAGCCCAGGTCACTTCCCATAATTCTATGACACTTCTAGAATCCATGATTTACATAATAACAAGTATGACCAATCAAAAACTAACTCCAGGACTAGGCTTGACCATCCCCAACTAAGACTGACATTTTTTCAAACACTTTGCATCAATTAAGTCTGCAGGAAATGAATACAAGATAGAGCATAAATGACTAATATATCATATGAGACTTGACAAGAAGGATCACCATCCTCTTCCCCTATCATTTTGGATATCATTTGGGTCTTGCATCCATTATCGTTTCAGTTACAAGTAAATACATGAAATAACCATGATAATAACCAACCATATAACCATGCTTATAACCAACATTAAACCATGAAAATAACAATGAGATAACAACCATTAAATCCAAATATTAATAAGTACAAAAGAAAGAGAACTCATCTGTTATTAAACATAGGCAAATCTGACCAGGTTCGGGACTTCCACATACCACCAGACCTTAGACATGGCCAAACCAAATCTTTCTTTTAGCCAATCACCCCTATGACATATTCCAAGAATGAATGTGGGATATGATGGATAAATAAATCCAAAAACAACCAAGGGAATCCAGAGGTTAAACCACCTCCACCCTCACGAAATTGTGATCACACTAAAACTAGTGGTTCGATCACAAAATCGAACCGAACTTTGAATGTCACCCGCAATCCATCACTTCCCTTTAGGAATTTTCTGTCTCATTGTCACTCATGATTTACCTCAATCCAATCTCAGATTACTAGGCCCTAAACTGAGACTCCTCCCTCAGGCTTTACTATGTATCTCGCCAAAATCAGTCAAGGGATTCCTAGGACTTTGGAAATGAACCTTGAGACCACCTCCGTCTCGGATTCTCAAATCCATCCTGCAGTTCCAAAGCACAAAACCAATATCAACATCCTAGCACACCATGGCATCTAGAAAAAGAAAAGGCTAGGCTAAAAAACCACTATCAACTTGGAAAAACCATGCCACTGATAGAAAGATAACCATACACAAACATGCAAAGCCATGAATTTCAAAACCATCTAGAAAATCGCACATGCAATATGTTACATACAATTATTCTTGATGAAGCTACCTGATCTTGCTCTTCCTTGCTTTATACTTCCTTTCCTTTCTTTCCCTTTGCTTGTTTTTCCTTCCTTGCTCCAAATCTAGAGTGCTCTAAGAAAACTCTAATTTTCTAAGAGTGAGAGATGGAGAGAGCTCCAAAAATGAACTGACCAAGCTTTACACTAACCAAATATTAACACTGACAAAAGCCTGCCCACTGATCCTCATAAGCCTTTTTATAAACAAGGCCTCTTATTTCTTCATTTTCCATTAATTTCCTTCATTTTCCTCCTCACATGAAACCTATGACCTTTCACCTTCCTTTTCTCCTAATTTCTTTTATTTTCATAAATAAAAGTGCCAAAATACCTTTTTTCCTTTTTAATGCCTTTGTCATTTCTTTTGCTAATTTCTTGTGCCATAAATACATCCAGTGATGCCCACTAGGATATATTTTTCCAACATTCAACTTGGAATAAGTGTCCCTTAACTGTGGTATTATTTTTCCTTTATTAACTTCTATTACATGGAATTTTCTCTAGGGCTATTAGAATATTTGGTACCGACTCAAAAAACTCACTGAAGAGTTCAATTACAGTGCATTATGTAGTTCTTTAGAGTAATAGTCTTCTATTTTATGGTCATACATGACATCAAATAAAAAATTATGTTAGAGTAAATGCATGACATAAAGAAAATAATATCATATTCATCCTCTATTCCTCTCACACAAGGAGGCAACAACAAGAAGCTTAAGAAACATTATCTTAATCCATGAATATTTCTCTATCCCAACTATATATATGTTGACTCTATTTAGCTCGAGGTTCTCATTACAGAGTCCACCAAATCTAGCAATAATAACCAATCAATGCAATCCATCATTCCATGATTTTGACAAAAAACTTCTACACAAGAAGTGGATACTGAAACTACTTGGGATGAACCAGTCTTGTCAACAATGAAATGTTAGCACATAAAATTAGTTAACAAAGGAATACCTTTAACAACATCATATGCTCATTAATCAAAGTTCACAAGACTTGTTTTCAATCTACAATCGTCGTTTCTCTATTCATTCATCTCAAAACTTTCGATGTTTCCCCAAGTAATCATTATGCAAATAATGATAGATGTTGGGATCTCACCAAGTGTCTCTACCTCTTAATGGGAAGCTTCATCAGTCCTTGTTAATACATCAAAATCATTGTTTCTTCAGGGAATGACCATACTAGTTCATACAAAGCTTACATATGTCATATCATAGAGTCAAATTATAGTAGATTCTCATATATATATATATATATATATATAATTGACATGACAAGTCATCATCAACTATTCAATTTCGCTTTATTTTCAAGGGGTAATGTCATACAATAAGTGTACCTCCATTCAATATCACATCTCTATCACATTATACAATCATTTCCATCAAAGTCCTAACATCATCAAGTCAGGGCATGCATTTGTTATATTGTCAAATTTACTAATTTTTTTAAGTCATCATAGAAATTACAATTTATCAAGAAGATAGTAAGTAGATTCTAAGTATCAATCTTAAAACCAAACTATAAAGTGTATCAATATATCACATGTACCGGGAATCAAACTTATTCACATATGCATTACTCAATAGTACTATATGAATCAAGACTTTTCTAAAGCTAATATTCTTTTCATATCTCAGGGCTTAACTTGTCATCCCAACATTGCAACTATATCAAAACATAAAATTGAAAATTATGTTATACTCTACATACCTTATAGTATTCATATACCTTAGAAACTTACTAAACTTGGTTAGCATATACACTTTATCATAACTCGAGCTTCCTCTACCCACACTAGTTTTTCTTTCCCTGCACCATTTTGCATCTAGACAATTCTTAAGAAGGATTTTCTTATCAAATATTCATCAGAGGGTTAGAGGTATTCAAATTCTCAAATATTCATGCATGAAGGAGAAGCAATAATCAAAGAAATAAATTTAAACAAGAGTAGTGTCATAAATAAATAACATTAGTTTGGAAGGTACTTATATTTAACGAGAGGTGATAATCTCCCTCTTGAACCAACATTCAAGGGTCATTACTCTCCATCATCCATATGTCAATGTTTCCTTCAATATTTTCAATTGACTTCATCAACAACCAAGCCCAACTGTTAATAAGATGATTATTACAATATATCATCTCCTATAGAGAGACTAGCCCATCTAGGGTTACACTTTATTTTTCATAGGTGTTGGAACAACATGTAACTGTTTCAAGACTCTATCATATCTAGGTCCTTCTTCCAAATACATTCCACAAGTTTCTTCCAAACCCTAACCTCATGTTATGCATCAAGGGTTTCTCGCAAAACCTAATATCATGTTATCCACCAAAATCTAGTTTCCCTCATTGGTTCAAGGTTACCTAGGGTTTCCTTCATACCCTAGAATTCTTTTAGGTCTTTGCCATCCCTTTCACTTATTCACTAGTGTTCTCACATGGGTGATCTCACTGAATTTTCTTCAGCCCAGCTCTAGTTCCATGTTAATTTTTCTTAAGGCTATATTGCTTTATGTTGTTGATAATTGCATTTTTATACTTTTTATCATTTACATAGGCCTCCACCCCATAACATCAGCACATCGTTAGAAATTATGCAGAAAGAAAAATATCAACAAGAGTGCAACAGAATAATAAAAAGAACATCAAAAGAAAAACATGCACAAATAGATACATTGGGATTTAGTCGGAGACTGAGGTAAAACCCCACAAGGGGGAAAACACAAAATTCAATTTTTCTTCTTGTATTATAGATTCATCACTTGTTCAACTGAGAAACAAAGTAAATCCATAATGAGATGTATCATTACATAAAGCCTCCTAGGACCACTACAAGTTAGTTCACAACTTCGATTGTGAACTAACTTCTGATAATCAAATGAGTCCAGGAAGGCTTATGCCATATCACTATTGCATAAGCTATTACATAAAATTATTCACCTACTATCACTTAACTTAAAGAATGAAAACTTGAATGTAGAAGAGCCATATATCATTGGGCCATGTGATCTATACACCATTTGGGCCACGTAGGCCATACACCATTGGGCCATGCGAGCCATACACCACTGGGCCATGCAAGCCATACAATGTCAGTCCATGCGGGCCCTACACCGTCGAGCCTTATGGACCAACATTGTAGGCCATATGAACCAACATTGTGGCCCATGTTGGGCCATATGAAACAACCTTGCAGGCCATCTTGGGCCATATGAACCAACTTTGCGGGCCATGTTGGGCCAACACTACTGGCCATGTGAACCAACACTGCGGGCCATCCTGGGCCATACGAACCAACACTGTGGGCCATGTGAACCAAATTGAGAACCATCCTGAGCCATACAAACCAATAATGTGGGCCATATGAACCAACACTGCGAGGCATCCTAGGCCATACGATCCAACACTATGGGCCATGATGCTAGGCCATCATTGTAGGCCATGTGAACCAACATCGCGAGTCATCCTAGGCCATATGAAATAACACTATGGACCATGCTAGGCCAACATGACGGGCCATCCTAGGCCATATGAAATAACACTATGGATCGTGCTAGACCAACATTACGAGCCATGTGAACTAACACTACAGACCATCTTGGGCAATAAAAACCAACACTACGAGCCATGCTGAGCCAACACTACGGGCCATGTAAACCAATACTGTGGGTCATCCTGGGCCATACGAACCAACACTATGGACCATGCTAACCAATATTGCAAGCCATTTTGGGCCATACCAACACTAAAACATGCTAACCAATACTGCAGGACATGTATTGTAGTGCAAACATATACAATTCCATGGCAATATTGCCAGTAGGGATTCCATCATATATATATGAGCGAGTCCTATAGATTTGTAAGAGTGTGTGATCATAAGAGTGAGAGAATCTAACCAAGAGCAATAGACTATAGCCATAATAGATGCGAGAACCCTTTGAATAATCTAATCCATATAAAGTTGCAAAACAAGCAAGGTTTTAAAGAGATCTATTTTTTTCATACCCAAGAGATTAACATGATTATTATAGTTGATTGTGAGATCAAAGGGACATGTCAGTTGGAGGGGTGAGACAACTTGAGGCTAACCTTGACCAATTTAAAAAATTTCAGTTTACTACTTTTCCCTACAATATATTGAAGCTGAATTGATGGTAATAATCACATTCCTTTTATTAAATCACTTGAAATAAAATTTCGTAACCAAATTTAGGCTAGGGAATTTCTCCATAGCTACATAAAATTAAGGGTTTCCAATATCAGCTGGCCGAAGAAGGAAAATTTATTTAGCATTGCGAGTTTGCCAGGATAGCCAGTTCGAGTTGCATATGGTGCATTTTCTGTGCTAGTTCTTGGAGAAGAAGATCCAAAAGGAAGAGAAAGTAGTCTTAGTAAGCAACTAAAGGAAATATATTAGTCGAAGAAGGAATTTTGGAGGTTGATATGCACATTCCTAAGGGAGTGCGAGTAGTATAGGGAACACCAAACAGGAAGGAGAAGGATATTTCTAGTTTCTTTGAGTTTCACAGGGATAGCCACAACAAGATTTAGAGATCAGGGTAGACTTAATGAAGCCTCAAATTTGGCATCTAGAAACCCAAAATGCAGTTTCAATTAGATGATCATGTTCTGAAGGAGTTCATGAAAAATGTCATGACAAAGCCAAGAGATGCATGATAGTTGGAAAAATTCGATAAAGAGATGGATAAGACAAGGAGGATGGTCTTGGATGGAGTCTAAGATCATATTATCTTGAATATTGCAAAGAAGGAAACAAAAAATGACATGTGGGATGTTTTTGTGAAAATATACCAAGATCCAACTGAGAATCATAAGATTATTCTCAAGGAGTTGAGGACCAAAAAATGCAGAAGGGTCAGAGTGTGGCTTCCTATCTCATTGAAATTCAGGGAGTTTGTGATGAGCTTGTAGTTGTAGGGGAGAAGGAAAAATACAATGAGATGGCGAGGACAACTCTAAATGGGTTACCAAGGAATGGCTAACTTTCGTTCAAGGAACCACTAGATGAGAAAAGCTACTAGATTGGGAAGTTTTGTGGAGAAAATCCATGCAATAGGAGCTAAGAGTTAGCCTCAGTGAAGGTTCCATAAGTAGCAACAACAATAGACCAAAACGTGTGAAGGAGGAAGAAGAGAATAAAACCCATGCGAGTGAAGGGAAAGTGAAGAAGGGTCCCATTTAGGGATAGAGCTCAATGAGAGATGATAAGAATAAGAATAAATTGTCAAAGGTCAAATTCTTCATATGTGGTGAATTTGGTTGATACGCCACCCAATGTCCAAAGAGGAATAATGACAAGAAAGGGTAGCAATAGAAAAGAACTTCAGAAATGATAAATGAGTTGACCTCTAGGTTGGATGAGTTTACATTAATAATAGCTATACCTCCAGATGAAGTAGGAGTGTGAGACTTTAGAGTTGCAGGATCAGGCAAGGTTTGAGAAGGCACAACATCGGAAAAGTGTTTCCTCATGGATCATTACCTTTGCAATAATGGCCTACAATATTCAGTAGTAGGAGGGTCAAGATGTTAGCAAGGCATAATCATACCTTGAGGGACAATGCATACCTAGTTGCAGTCAGATACTAGAGAGGTGGAGAGACAATTGGGTGTAGAAAGTTTATCAGTAGACAATTCAGAGCTAGTTGCAATCAGAGACACAAAAAGTAGTTATAGTGCCAATTACATGGACATAGTAGATCATTTCTCAGTTGTAGTAGTTTCAATAGTGATGCATCAACAACATGAGATCAATTGTAGCAAAAAAATTGTTGGCATTAATGCAGGAGGGCATAATACAGTGTCAACAACAATACATATGCCAGATGGTTCACCTATAGAGTTAGCAGCTGAATCAAAGAATGTGCAGTAGCTTGGTCAGTTGATTTGCAGAGGGAGAAAATTCTCTCTCAGATATTTTTCCCATATATTCTCAAGAGGATTTCTAGTTGGGAATCTAGAATATTGTACTCCCCAAATTGCCACATAATAATAAAATAAACCCTCATCTGCTACAATATTTTTCCCTTCGGGGTTTTGCTAGGGACTATTATTCCAATAATTATTATGTTGATTTTACGTGTGTGCATCTATTTCTTAGATGTTCCTAAATTTTATCTTCTGCGCCATTTTTTATTTGTAAAGAATGAATGAGTGAATTATTTGATATTTTCCATAAACAGATAAACTACTAATTAGTTGGGAAAATAATATCTACTTGGTGCATTCATGGAAATTTCACACCATAGGGTGAGAGGGAAACCCTCACTCGCTAATTTGATGTCAATATTTGGTAATTTTCGAAAGGAAAGTTCTTTTGAATGGGGTGGTTGTAGCTGAAGCACATGATCGGTGATGAAAAATTTCCCTTACAGAATTGATTTCATTATGAACATGAGAATTTTTCTTCAAGTATTTCTCTTAGAAGAGATTGACCTTGCATAAATATTAGGGAAATTTTTAGGTATAAAATGGGCCTCAAAACAAAAAATGTACCAACAAAATCAACTTTAAAAGAACCAATAAGATTGAAGATGATGATGTCATCCCTATAGTTAAATATTTTTTGAGGGAAATATCTCTCTCTAATATAATTTGTGAAGTGATTCTGCTAAGAAATATCCTTCTCAACCAAAACAATTTTTTTTTAATTATAATTTTGGCTTATACAAAAAAATTGAAATAACATGAAAAAACATGTTTTTTTCAAGAAACATATTTTTTCCATGTATTTTTAATTTTTTTAGGGTGGTTCAACTAAAACATATGTAGATTGGGTGCTCATTGGATTTGGATTTGAAAGAAAAATGTTTTGATTCGTGCCTTTTCCTTTTTTTCGGTGTGGATCTACTCAAAATTATGTAGAGAGGGTAATCGTTAGATGTGTAATTTATTTCCACATCCAATGGGTGCCTACACTTGATATTTGATTAAACCTATATGGAGATAAGTCAAAAATATAATTAAAAATTAGTTTTATTTATTTTCCTTTACAAATTCATAACTTTTATTTTATTATTTTAGCTATTATTTTATTATTTTCCTGAAGAGGCATATTTCAAACCTCAAAATTCCCCTAATGGCTAAAATTTCAAACTTGGGGTTAGTCATTCCTTGAAGGAGCCTCTTCCCTTTTACTTAATAGTATTGGTATCCCATTTTATTGTCTATTGAGCTATGACGGTGAGAAGTGTTGGTCTTAAGAAACCTGATTTACAATTTAGATACCAAAAGTATAAATAAAAAGGAAACTAGACATATAAACTAGGCTAGAATATCAATTAAGATAACACTTTTGTTGGGTGTGTGTTATATTCTTTCCACAACTAGCACCATGCACGAAGCTAGGGGATTAGAGGGGGGCGGCCAATCCCCCCCCTTCGTTCCATCAGGTGTAGTGATGGGAGTGGGGGGGGTTTGCAGGGGGGCAGTAGCCCCCATACACGAGGTCCAAGGCAGCACCCCAGTAGTTTTTTTTGGACCCTATATTAGGTGGGCAGACATAACTATGGTTTTGTGCATGGTTTTTTCACAATGTTTTGGGCATGATGGTTTTCTTCCCATGGTATTTTGAGATCCAATCAAGGGAACTATGGTTATGTTCTAATCTAGGGTTAATGGATTGGGGTTTATGGATACTTCAACATGTATATATATGTATTGTAACATTGAAAGGAATATAATGAAAAACCAGTCTAGTAGTCCCAGTTTTGGGATCTAGGGGAAAATCTCTGTGTATATTTTTTTTTTGTTCTCACCGTTGTTTATTTTCTGTTTTTAAGATTTCGTTTGTAGGTAATTTCTATACAGGTTAAAACCTACAACTTTAAATGCACATGAGAGAAATTAAAGAAAAATAAATAAATAATGGCATGACATAAATATTCACACAACACCAAGATTGTATCATGGAAACTCTTAACTAGGAACCTAGCTAACCTTTGAGCTTCACCGCTCTTAGATTCTTGATTGAATATTGAATTAGATTATAATGAATTTCAATCTTGGTCCACACATAAGAAACAAGTTTTCATACATCACTTGATATATGTTGATCATGAATATTCATAATCTTATCACTTTTAACCAACTTACTTATATTATATATATTCTATTATATATATATATATATATATATATATATATATATATATTTATATATATATAGATATATATATATATTATATATAGTATAGTATATATATATATTATATATATATATATATATATATAATATATATATATATATATATTTATATATTATATATATATATATATATATATATATATTATATTATATATATATATATATATATATATAGGCATATAAAAATCTAATTCATATCTTCTTCAATTAGTACAGGTGGTTAAAAATCTTGGAAATTATCCTAGGAATCTTGGGATTCCCAACCATTTTTTTAACAAGTTCCAACTGTTAGGGTCCTATATTTCATAGGATGAGTTGTTTTTACCTGATGATTTATATTTGAAAAATGTAAATAATGTTTCATGTTGGAAATATTTCCATAATAAATTAAAATACACACACACACACACACACACACACACATATCTAAAGAAAAAGAAAAATAAATTGTAGGGGATAGAAAAAATAGAATAATGAAAGAAATGAAATAAAATAAAAGAAAAACAAAAAGATAAAAAAATATATGAAAATGTTCCCCTAGGTGAGCAAGTCTAAATTCCACCAAGGAAAATCAAAATTGCCTCAAAACATAATTCAGGAATTTTTGTAAATGAAGTGTGCATCTTGTTTAAATGCCACATTATAAATAGGAATTAGAAATAGTCAGTCTAATCACACTATTTAAACATGATTAGGCTGTAAATAAATTTAATTAGGTAAGTGAATAAATCAATCGCACAGTTTAATCATGACTTAATTATATTAGTGGAGTTAATCAAACCATTTAATTGTGGTTAACTGACTAAGAAAAAATAATCAAAAACCTTAAAAACTAAATAAAAGGGGCTTGCAAAATCAAATGCGCCCTAGATTTGATTAATTCGGTTTAGACTAATTAATTTGATTTGAAATAAATTAATCATGTGGTTAAACATGATTAATTATTTTTAATAGCTTATATTATTCATAAACATTTCAAAGGTTTAATAAAGTTGGAATGCAACCAAAATGTTCTATCAACGTCTAATTATCAATAGCGAAAGACTCAATAGTTGAGATCTCCCCCACCTGGATCAACGACGAGGGAGTTCTTTCGGCCCCTTTGAGCTCCATCCCACTTTACACACAGTGAGGGGGGTCTGAAAGGATCTGCTACATGTCACCCTCACCTTGTTCATACCCCTACTTTGCATTTTCACTCATCCCCCCCAAAAAGTCATTCGACGTTGACCACCTAGTCCCATGCCAACGATCATTCGCCCCCTCAACTGACCTTCCCTCCACTCATCATCTGCTAACTCACCACCGTAGAACCCACTCCCCTAAACTTCTGACCTTCAAACTTTTCCAAGTATACTCTATTACTCCCAATCAAGACCTACCATCTGGCACTCCCTCGACTATGTCAACGAACCGTTACACCAATTAAACTTGTCCTATTTCTTTTATAACGGACCCACTCCCAGTAATAGTAAAAATAAAATGGTAAGTTTAAAATTACCTTAGTAAACACTATTAAGCCACAAAATTCCTTTCCTTCGCTATTTTGCATGACCTGTTCAAGTTTTCAATCCTCCACACTATTGCAGTAACCAAAAAATTTCCCAACGATAGTAATCCAATCACTATCAGAGAACCCAAGTTCGGCATTCTACAGTCAGTTTCCTATTCCAGGTAATACTAGTGTCATCATCCCTTTATGTTTCCTATTAAAAATACATAATGCCTCCAAAAAGTATGAACCCTAAGGGTAAGGGAAAGAAAACGGAGGCAAATCCCATGATACCCCCTCCTATTGATCTGGATCATCTACCCTTAGTCGATCTAAGTATAAAATTGCTGAGACAAACTGTGAATTCAACTTGTCTGAACTTCGCAGTTGGTTGAAGCAATAATTCTTAGACCAAAGCAATGAATTGAATCTATGGGATTCTACCCTCCCTCAAGTCATGTTCCAACAAACCCATAATTTCCCTGAGTTAGTCTCCTGGTGTCAAATGAGTTATGTACCCTCCCAAAGAGAAATTATGAGTCGAAATGGTGAAATTATGATCACCATCACAACTAAAGCCATATCTCAGATGATCCAAGTAATAATTCTAGAGTCTTCCAAGCCACTGTCAGTAGACTCTCTCACAGAGCTCTATAAGAATTTAACCCTCCCACAGAGAGCTAAATTATTTGAAATATTTCTTCCCGAAGATGCCCAATTACCTAAAACAAACCCTCCATATTCCTCTTCTATGTTCCCTGAGGTAACCAAGCAAATAATAAACATCATCTCGTACCTACTTGGTTATCACTTTGATCAGTGGGTTAATGAGGCCATTGTTGGCTTGTTGTCAATTTTTACTAGTAGTGAGAAACCTGTTATTTTTAATTACAACAAATTTATTGCAAATCCAATGCATGATCGATTCATGAAGTTTCCTATAGAGGCAACTTTCAAATATTCTGTTTTCTTAGTTTACATGCTTATTTATCATAAAAAATACAAGTTTCCCTTTACTTTGCAGAAGATGGATGAGCAGGGTAATGCTCAATCAGTCATACATTGGACCTATTTGGTTAGAAAAAACTCCATAGGATTTACTTTCACAGATTATGTTGATCGGTTCTTGTACATAGTTATTTGTCTGCTACATAGTGATTTGGAGTCTAGGATAGGAGAAGATATTCAAAAGGTTTTGCATCTTAGTGACCAAGTGAATAGAAGTGATTGGTATTTATACCATAACTACACCAAGATAAGAGTCTATGGGTGTGAATTGCCACCCTATAGGCTGCCAATTTTTTTCCCATGAGATTTTTCTCATTAAAGTACATCAGACAAATGATACATATGGATGACTTACATTTTTTGGCAGCTAAGAAGAAGGAACAATTTAAAATCAAAGCACAGTTTGGACCTTTTGTGCACAATACCAAAGCAATTGGTAAATAAGTTGATTTTTTGTTGAAGAAATTAAATTTCTAATTGGTATTTACTTGGTCTTATGACCCTTTTGGTCTAATTTCAAAGATGAGGGTGGAGAAAAATACTAATACCTACACACATACTCCTTGGCCAGAGATTGAGAAATACATGAATGAAGATCAATGGGAAGAGAACACACTGTAAGAGGCTTAAGAACAAGTCATATCAACACACACCTCTCAGACTCCTACACCTCAGGAGAAGCATGATAAAATACCGAAAGAAGAAGAGTCTTCTTGAGTGTTAGAAATTGAAGCCATGTATTTCTTAATCTATACAAAGAATCTGTTGTGGCCACCAACAACCCCCCTCCTTATGAAGTGTTACTGCTAATACTAAATAAGTGGGGACCCTCAGTAAAAATCTAAAAAAATCAGTTAGTGTTATATTTTCTTTTTAGATAAAACTTACAACATCATGGACTTAGGAAAATACCTTGAAGAATCTAAAAAACCTAAGTTTCATAATGAAGAAAATAAAATTCACTCCTTAAGAGATATCGCATCGCGCAAAGAATGATAGGGTACCTTCTAATAAGTTAAAATGATGGAAAACGTGAGATTGCAATGCGAAACTTCATCACATCGCATACGTTAAAGAAGCACTCACATTGAAAAACTCTAAAATCACCGATATGCGATATCGCATATCATGCATCGCAAAAAATCACATGAATTACACATAAGGATTATAACGATATTGCGATGTTGCGATTTGCAATTTGCGATACTGCGATGTTGCGATGTTGCGATTTGCGATACTGCGACACTGCGATACCGCGATACTGCAAAGTTGCAATGTTGTGATGTTGTGATATTGCGATACTGCGACCTTGCGATAGAACAACATGATGAAATTGCGATTTGCGATACAATGATCTGCGATATCGCAAGGCAAAATCGCAGGACCCCTCCATCGCAGTTGGTTCTGGCTCATTATTCAAGAAAACGTTTTCAGCCAAGAGTTGTTCATGTATTTTAATGCGAATAAATGAGTCGTTGCCAGTTGTTAATGAAGTATGGTGTTGTTTTTTTCGAAGAAATAGTTCATGTAAGGTGGCATGTTTTGCATATCTTCGACATTTAAAGTTTTCCTGTCATTATCTTTCATCATTACTTCCACCACAATGTAAACTGCAGGAAAGAAGGACGAAGCACTATACAGGGTAGTATGCAGAAAACTATGAGGAGGAAAGGCAGCGCTCCAACGTCCATATCGGAAGGCACACCTAATCCACTTAAGGAAGAAAAAGAGCCGCAGAACTCTTCTGAGGCATCTATCACAGATTTCTCATATACAACCATGGTTGAATGGGTACTTAACGATGCTGATACCAAAAACAGACAGTTTAATTCTCAGGGTCAAGAGCTCACAGAATCACTATTTTTACAAATTTTGAGCTTTATACCGAATGAGAGAAAAAGGTGCAAGAGGCAAAAACGCATCAGGGAAGCCCGGATCAAGAAACATAGGCAGTTTCTGATGCTCGATTAACGCTTAGCTCTAATCGCGCATCGCTAAGAAAAATTGCTCGAAAAGGAAGGCCCCTAGTTACTCAATCACCTACAAGCCCCGAAAATTGCAAGAAATCAACGATAGAAACAAACTGGAAACAAAAGACTAAAGGAAAAGTAGAAGCAGTCCAAGGGTTAACCAAGTTGAAATGGGATTTTTACCAGGCATACATGGTAATGGCACATAGTCATTGGATGACTAGCAAGTATATCATCAATTTTACTGGGAAGATAATGCCAGCTCTTGTCGATTCTGTTTGCTTAACTCAACCAAAGATGGAAGATAGTCAGCCAACTCCACTCAGGAAAATACTGAATGCTTGCGACATTAAGGAGTAGATTTAGAAATAGTTAGATAGTAGATTTAATTTTAGAAATAGTTTTGCTTAGAAAGAGGACGGTCATTTAAACCGACTCCTCAATTTTTGTAAATAAGTTATTTAGTTAGTAGTATTTAAACCCTTCTCATGCATTTAGAGAAGGGTCCAGAAATTTATCAAAAACTTGTCCTCAGAACATGCACTTTTGCACCCTCATAGGAGGTTTTGGTGAATGAATGGAACATGATTTATTTGATATTTACATTTGATATCTGCTACTAATGTTGCACTTCTGTACTCTTAGTGGATGTTAAATCAAGGAGAGATAAATCAATTGTCGCTTGAAGCTCATGAGTAGGACTAGTTAAATGGTACTTTTATCTCTTAACCATTTCTGCTTATGAGTTAAAGTGATATTCAGTTTTCAGTTGTTTATATATTACAGCATGGATGTATGAGTTATCATTTGGCACTTTTGTATGGTGATAACTATTTGTTTATGTTTAGTGTATGAATAGCTTATTTATGCGATAAGTTTTCACAACTGTTTCATCTAACTTGTTATACGAAGTAGTTCATCTTTATCTAATTCTTTTCTTATGATAGTTGAATGATCTTTATTACCAGTTATTGTTTGAAATCTTTTTAGATCGCATAGAAGAAAGATCACACCCCGGGTTAGCATAAATTTCGATGTTTATATGTTTATTAGAATACAATAGCATAGCATTAGATTAGAATTAGGATAGAAGTATTCCATTTAGAACAGAAATACCCATCTTTCACACACACACACACTGAATTGGGAAATTGGTCCCATATCCCTAGTCAGACCCGCTATACCAAACGGATAAGGAGCTGCCAACCAAGGTCCGAACCGGGCGGGTATCCCCCTTGTTGTTGACCCATTTTTTGGGGCCTTCAGTAAAATCCTAAAAAGAATCCACCACCAGTTTTTATACAGGAGGAGGAAGAAGGATAGACTACTATAGGCATGATAGGTAAACATGTTTCAACAACATTAGAAGAAATTTTTGTAGGTACAAGACAAGAGGACATTTTTGTAGGCTCTCCATCTTCATATGTTTCACAATATCCTCCAAGAACACCACAAATAGATGACTTGGCTCAAGACAATGTAGAGCCTAATATTTTTTCCAAATATAGGGCAATCAAAAAGAGGAATGACATGTTGAAAGCCACAACCTACACACAATTTTGGAAGCAGATACCTACATCACATAATAGGCTCCTTTCAACATTAGACACGAAAAAGGGAAAAATGCAAATTTCATTCCTTGAAGCTAAAGCGCCAGCCCCAAGGAAACCAATAGATTATAAAGAATTTGTGTTTACTTTTGATGCACAACAAATTAATGCAATAGATTAAATGGAAATGCACAAACAAACTAGTGAAATGATGTATTCTAGACTAATGAATGCCGCCATGTCCACTTCTAGGTTGCAGGTATCATTAAACAACACACAATCACAACTAAAGTTGCAAAGGATTTCATCCTTAGCCAAGGATACCAGGATCATGTCACTGGAAGAATATGTGATCAAACTGGGATACAATCCCAAATATGTGAAGGCAACAAAAGAGTTTGTGAACAGAAAGGATACTGATATAGCTGCATTGAGGAAGCAACTAAAATTTCCTACCATAGAAGATCCATAGGCTAAGGAAGTCAGAGAGATGGAAAAACATAAAGAGGATATATTCCTAATAGTGATTGAAAAAACAGTGAGATCAAGGACATGGAAGTAGAACTGGAGAAACTACTCAAAGAAAAAGAGCAGGCAACATAGTTGGCCATAGTTCCACTTACAACAATCCCAATTTCAGTGACCACAACCCCAGAAGCATGTACATCAACTTCAGCACTAGCACATACATCAAATTCTCCAAGTGAACTTGTTAAAGCCATGGATGATTTGTCCATTCAGGAACAAGAAACTGTGGAGTTAAAATCTCAACTCAAGACACTATCATAACAAAAATTAAAAATTGATAGCTTTTATGTGGCAGAGTTGCAGAAAACCCATCATCTTAATCTAAAAATTGAACAATTATAGAGTGAATCAGTTATGGCTCAAACTTTGGCCCACGCTAGAGAAAACATTTGGATAGAAATCAGTGAAGCCATCAAAGAGATATGGCCTTCCATATAGATTGTTTTCGAGCAACAAGAATTAAGATAGAGGTCCAAAGAGGTAATAAGGAAAATCAAAATCGACTTAGGACAAAAACCTGGGGAAGAAACAACAACTATCAAAATCTTGAATTCCAAAACTAGAGAAGAATTAGAGTAGCTAGGAATTCAAGACAGGACAAAGACTATTCTAAAATTTAGGAGGATGCACACTAAAATAAACCTTATGCTACAGCTCAACAGTAAATGTCAAAATCTAGAAACTAGCATACATGGATTTCATATGAAGTTGTAGGTACTGAACATGAAAGGTGTACCAGGACTGATTGGTATGGGAGATAAACTTATGATCTTGACAGAGTACCAGGAGAAACTATGCACTATTTCCCAAGACAAGTCAATATTTTCAGGTATAAATAAGCATATAACAGGGAAATAATTCCTGGAGGCTTTAGATTTTGACTTTCTCAGCAGCCATGAACTCAGACATTTGTTCATCATCAAACCAAGTTTCTAGTACATAGATGTGGATGAGGCCTATAGAAAATTAGTTAAATTTTCTATCCCAAATGAAGAAATATGGGACAATATGTGTGAATTACTTGAGTAATTTTTATCTTTGATAGCAAGGCAAACATCACAACAAATTTGGAGGCTCGGTCATCAACAATCATCCTTAACAATAGGGCCAACAATTCCAGCAATTCGAAAATTCCTAAATTTTGTAGTACTTTCATAATCAATTTTTAGATATTATTAGTATCTTATCTTGATCATTAGAATCAAGATATTTTGTAATATTTTCTATAAGTACTTCATAATTAGAAGTATGAAGGGTTGACCCTTGTTTGAAGAAAAGGACTTGTATTATAAAGAAGCTCACAGAGCCACCATTGATCAGATTTTCAGTAATACAGTGAAATCATTACATGATACTTATGTCATTTTTATTGGTGAAGTGCACCTCTCTTTGTCAATTTGTTTTCTTGCTATTCTCATATGTGATTCTAAAATATGAATTAGTCTAAGAAGATAAAGAACAAAATTTGTTTGGATGTACACTATGTCTCTGGCTTAAGAATAATTTTTATGTTTTCCACCAAAGATTAAAATTAGAATTCTTAGCTGCTATGTTTTTAATTAGATCTCTAAACCTTTTCCTCTCTTTCACAAAATAGATATTAAAGGGTCGAGTGAATTTTCCTAACCTACCCTATAAGTTTAGCCTGTAAACATTGTATTTGATCATCCCAAACCTTTGACTCCATTTTCCCAATGGCCTTTCTTCCCAATTTCAACCCAACAACACAAAAAACCCAAACTTGAACTTAATATCTAGCCTAATACTTTCAACCAAACAAAGCTAAATCATAAAGAGAGATCCCTATCTGAAACTGGAAGGGCTAGATTCCCAATTTCCAAAGTGGTTTTGTGGTTACCTCTGTGATTTTTTCTGCAACCTCAAAAAATTACAGAGTGATAACATCTTGGTGACCATACTGGGAAATGAAGATACCTTGGTTTGAAATTTTATGTCCCTAGTTCAAAAACTTTATTTCAAGAATGTTTAATATTTATATTTCATAAATAAATGTTTTAAGGTTGTAAAATTTGTGCATATTTGAAATTGTGTGTTTAATACTATACAGATCTGGCTCCTAAAAGAATTCATACCAGAGCTCATCGAAATCCCAATCCTCCCACTATCCTAGAGAATCCTGAGAAATTGATAAGGAAGAGAAGCTTGACAGAAAGTCAAGGGAGTAACAGTCCTTTTCCAAGAGCCAATTCTTTTCCAAAGAGATTTGTTACCATAAAAAAATTCAAATTTGATCTACCCTTTGAACTTAGTTTGTTTAGATCAAAATATGAAATATTTGTAGCTGAAACTCTCATTGATGAGTCGGTGTTAAGACCATACATATCTGAACATCAATCTGTAGACCAGGATTTTGACAAGAAAGCTCTCCAGCAGTTTGAAAAAATAGAAGACCTACTGACAAAACTTTACCAAGATATCCATAAATCTTACATCCAACAATTAGTTGAACTTTCATACCTATCATTCTATGTTTCCTCTACCACCACACAATATTTACATCCTATTTCCACCAGTCCCATCTCCTCAACAATTTCCACTACCTTCCCATGAACATCTCAAACTATAATTCAAACTGTTTTAATCCCTTCCACATCTACACTTCTTATAGGTTCATCTGTTGTTCATCCCCATATACCAATCATGGAAACTCGATATGCTCCCCAAGTTTTACCCGCCCAATTACATAACATGCCTCAATATTATCAAAGTAGGATTCCTTAGTTTGATGGCATTGGGACCATCACTGCAAAACAACATGTAGACGAAATGAATGACTACTTTGAGCTTCAAGAGGTTGATGAATAAGATATGAAGATGAGGCTTTTTTCCCAAAGACTTAATGGAGAGGTAAGAAAATGGTAAAAACCTTTACCAACAGCCATAAATGACCTTACTCCATTTCATCAATATTTTCTCAATAGATGGGAAACTAAAAAGAATCTTCTTCAGATTTTAAATGAATATAAAAATATAAAAATAGTCCCTAATGAAACTGTTGAGGAACACTGTGATAGGTTTAATTGAGTCTATAATTCCATACTAGCTGCTATAAATCCCCCACCAAGGTTAGCCCTCATTCATTTCCCTGAAGTATTTGACGCTTACATGGCCTACCAATTAAGAGAAAGAGACCCTACCACACTTGAAGAAATGAAAAGTAATGCTGTCAAAGTAGAGGCTAATTTATTAGCCAAAAAAACCAAGCTTAAAACTAAAAGAAAGGTTACCATTAAGGAGGAACCTTCGTCCTCTTCATCTAACTTAAAACTAGACAACCTAGTCAAAACCATGGAAATAATGATGGAGAGGATGACAATGGTTGATAGAACCCCTCCTAGGGATAACCAAGGAAATTCTCAAAATAGAAATCAGAATCTCAATATAAATCCACCTCTAATAAAATAAAGGGAACATAGGGGCCCTAATGATCAGCAACTTAGTCCTCCTTTCCAGGAAAAATATGCAAAAGAAAAAGTGGAACCAGAAGAATATTTAGAGGAAAACCAAATTGATTTGTTTGGGGAGATGGAAATTGATCATATATTTTTACCAAAGAAGAGCAAGATCAATTTCTGTTTACACAACCAGAAACAATTCCACCAGAGTTTGAAGAATACAAACAAGGTTATCAAAATGCCATAATGGAAGTGCATAGGCAATATAACCTTAGGAGTAGAAAAAATGTTGATACTCCTCTGAAGAAAATCCCTGATACTCCTTCCAAAAACACTGCTAATAATCCACTCAACAAAACTCAGATTGATATCCCTTATTCTAGTCAAACTAAATATGCTCCTTCCTCCAATCAATCCAAAGAAGATGCTAAAAAAGAAAACCTTAAAATACAGGATCAGAACATCAAGGAAATAAAGAGGCCACAAACCTCTTTTAGCATAGAGAATGAATTGGTTGAAGTTAAAATTTCTATCCCCCTCATTGAATTGATGAATAAGAATTCATACAAGACACAAGTAATCAAAGCCTTAAAAGTAGGAGAAGGAACAAATATTATGAACCTTGCTGATGACAAGCTTGAAATGTTGTTTGGTCCAGAGGTAGAAGGTAAACCCCAATATGGAACTTTTCCCCCTTTCTACAGCAGTATCAATATCCTTGATAAAATCCTTCACAATGCCATGCTCGACTCTGTAGCCTCACACAATTTAATGCCCCAAGCCATAATGGAGAAATTGAATCTTAAGATCACAAGGCCATATAAAGATTTGTATTCATTTGATTCTAGCAAGGTAATATTCCTTGGTCTCATCAAACACCTTTGTGTCACCCCAGCTCAAATCCATGCTAGAAGCCTAGTTATGGATATCATAGTGGCATACATACCCCCAAAGTATGGAATGATACTCTCTAGATCATGGGGTGAAAAGCTCAAAGTTACCCTATGAATGGATATGAGTTATGGTACCGTACCTGTATTTCGTTAGCCTAGGAGACTTTACAAAGAAACACTAATGAAATACATGGTTAGTAGTCAGGATAGACCAAACAACCATCCTTTGTATTTATTCCATTCAGACCTAGACTCTTTTATCTTATATAATGATAGAGGCATAGAAGAAAAAAT
>APFE031135290.1:0-12913 GCA_000404065.3 Pinus taeda
ATAGAAATAAAAATAGATTTTTCAAAATTATTTAAGTGAAAATAAATAAATGTATACCTATGTATGTTTGAAGTGAGAAATGTCAATTCATTTTAGTTTGGATATTTGGGAGGAATGATTGGTATCCTTCCAATGACTGAGAGACACATTTATTGGATGGAGGCCGACTTGTATATTATTCATCTAATTATTCATCGATTTGTTTATTTACGGATAAACCACATTAATGGAGGTCCCCACACGCCACATCATAGCTTTAATCGCAATCGCAACTTTCGAAGGTTTACACATAAAATAGTTGATTCCCCGCCAAAGCGACTGCCATATGATATTAAATAGTTTTTAATGATTCCGTCGTGTCCACAGTTCAATCACAATCGGTGGTTTTCCATCATGACATCCCTTAAGACTTGTGATATTACTCCGAATGCGATATTGTATAGGGCTGTTACCATAACCTGTTTCGGGTTCGCAGTACATATTGCATCAGGGGTTTTGGGTAGTGGCACATAACAGATCAGTCGATGAATATTGCTGATATTGATTTCTCTGATGCGCACGGTTTATTCCTTCCTTCGATATGGCTCTTACTCTTGGGTTCTCGTTCCTGTGACTTCTCTTCACTCTTCCGCTCTTCGGATAGCTATTCTTTTCAATGATGTGTTCCTCTTTGCTCCTTCTAATGAATTTCTTCCTCTTCCTCTTTGGCTTTCTCTTTTGATGGCTTCTGATATCTTTCCTACTTGGTTCCACTGTTTCTACGTCTGTAGCCAATCCTTGGATCCTTCATGGGCAACATTATTATCACAGGAATTTGCCATCACAAACACTGCCATGTTGACATCAATGACAACCTAGATTAACATCTCGGGCTTGAGCAAAGAATTGTAGTCCTTTCATATTTTTTGACTAATGTAATATACAGGTAACAAGGGTTTTTAGCTAAGGCTTTCTTGAGGAAACCATTTTGTAATGTGTTGATTAAATTATTTCTCTTATATGCTTCGTGATTTCGCAATCATTTAATTGTTTCCATTGATGAGTAGAGTAGATTCAAGTCTATTGTTTTAGCAAATTAGAATTAGCAATTTGAATCTACAAGGAATTTCTATAGTTAGAGTGATTTTTGTGTGATGAGTTTGTTGTCTGCCTTCTAGTGTTTTTCATCTCTTTTGTTTCATTATATTTTCCATATGTCTTCTACATTTTTGAAGTGAAGTTTGTAAAGTTGAACTCTGTTTGTTAGCTCAAATTTACTATTTCTAAATTGTTATATGTTTTTGACTTAAATATCTTTAACATAATTCATTAATTGCTTCGTTTTTTGGTATTTATCTCTGTCTACTTCTATCACAACTAAATGATAAGTTGTCTAAGAAATTTGTTTCTATCTTGCCTTTGTATTTTGTTCATATAACTTGTTAGCAATAATTTTTTGTCAAACAGATTCCATGCCAAATGGTTTTTCTTGTCCTTTCCATACCAACATTGCTTAAATCCAATTAAATCTAATTGATTTGCTGAATACATAACCAGTCATTTTTTATTGAGTTATAGAAGGGACCCCCCTTCGGATTGAAAGGGTTAGTTTTCAATTCGGGAGATTGGTTAGTGGTCACCTTAGATTTTTTCTTGTAGTTAGGGTTTTCTCTAATTGATAGCAAAATGCAAGGGAAGAATTGGATTGGATGCAACTCTATGTGTGTTTGATGAAAAAGTACAATGACCTTCCAACCTCTTCACATGAATTAAAAATGGGATGAATTATGGACATTGGAAAAGCTCTTGACAATCAATTTCCATGTACTTCTCACTAAGGTACAACAATATATCTCATTTCTAGATTGGAAGAAACTTGTAAAGAAGCTAATAGTGGAGCCTAGTGTGCCTTTGAAGAAGGTGTCTTGGGTGAATATAGATGACATAATGTTGGGTTACATGAAATAAATTAACAATAGAGGAAGAGTTGTGCAGAGGGACCAAATTACATAAGCAAAATATTATTTTTGGGCACAAGGACATGCATTCTCATAGATTGGATGTGATATTTTGCTTAGATACCTAACCAATATGTCTACAACACAAAATTATTGGAGTTGTGACACTTGGATGTTTTTCATGATATTCTCAATGAAGGTTGGATTTCTTTTATAGGAGATAGTAGTATCATCGGTGGATTAGAGTGCAATCACTGTAATAGAAGGCAACAATGACTAGAGGCATTTTTTGTAGAATTGGGTAGGAGGCACTGTCATTGAAGTGGATAGAGTGTAGTTGCATGGAAATATTGTCATGATGTGGAGTAATCATATTTTTTGTGATATAGTAGGATATTAAAAATTTGTGGTTTCCATTAGCATGAAATTCAAGGTTTCCACTAGTATTTGGTTGGAAACAAATGCATGGATTCTTATGGACTCAAAGATAGGAGTTTCTTGGGACGTTGTTGAAGATGTTAATGTTTTTTAGTGGATGAGGTGTAATACCATCATGGATATAATAACATTTCTTAGAGTTGTGTTGGGAACCTTCATCACATTGATGCATATGACCATATTTAATAGAAATTTTATTGGAGATGTCTTGGCCATTTAGTAACATGTGCCATGGATAACCACCTTGGCCCATCGACAAGGTGCATTTTTGGGTTTCCTTAGCAAGGGAGAATTTATTGAAACATTTGTGCCCATTGGAAAGATGGATCATGGAAAAAATTAGGTACTTCTATGGATACACAAGCTAGACTATTGAGACTTTAGTACTCTTGTGAATACATAGTGTAGTATGGAGACTTGGGTACACTTGTGAATAGAAAAGACATGCTTTAGATATTTGGGCACTCCTATAGATAGATAGGGTGCATTGTGGATAAGAGTTGGGTGCTCCTATAGACATGTAGGGTGTGTTATGGAGGGAGTTAGGTTGGATGCACCAAATAGTCACGAGCTTGGACGCAGACTTGATGCAAACTATCACTGCTAAGATGGAGTATTATAAGAAAGGATAGGTTGCGAGAAGAGGAGAGATTGTTGTGTCAGGAGGCACATTCTATAGTTGAGTATGATGGAGCCTGCTCTCAGTATGATTTTTTGGTTAGTGTTTGATATTACAATCCAGTATGAAAGAGTTATGGTAAGAATATTTCACTCATTAGGAGTCGTAAATAAAATATTTCAATGTCCATGTTAAGTAACATAATTTTATATCAACTTTTAAAGAGAGAGAATAATTAAAAGTATAATAAAAAAAATGTATTTTGATATGGAACTTAAATAAACTATTTGAATATATGTGTCAACTAAAATATTTCAATATTAATTTTATATGTATGTATATATAAAGAGAGAAAGTATTAAAAAAATGCTCACCATAATAAAATATAATTTTAATATCGATCATATTTTAAAACTAACCATAATAAAATATTTCAATACCTAAATATAATAAGCAATTAAAAAAAATTTATGTTCATTTATGTTGGTGTATGAAATCGATTCATTTATGTCGGAAAATGGTTTTAAAATATTAGAGGCTCGTCATTGTGTTCACATCAAGAGATAGGAAGTGTACATTATATTATTATTGTATGTGGATGACATGTTAATTGTTGGACATGATAAGAACATGATGAACAAGTTGAAGAAGGATTTGGGAAGCAAATTTGCAATGAAATATTTGGGTCCAGTACAATAACTATTAGAAGTGATAATCATATGTGACAGAAAGAACAAAAAAGTTGTGGCTACGACAAGAAAATTATATTGAAAAGGTGTTAGACCTGTTCAATATGAAGGATGCCAAGCTAGTTGATACACCCCTTGCACCTATTATTATTATTCCTAGTAATAAAAGAGTTATTACTCCTAGTAATAATAGAGTTATTATTCCTAGTAATAAAAGAGTTAATATTCCTAGTAATAATAGAGTTGTTGATATTTTTCCTGTTGTTTTTCCGAGTATATTGTTGAGATCTTTTTCGTAATTTTTGGTGTTGTGGGTTTTTAATCATTGCTTATTTTTATTTTTATTTTGTTTATCAAAAATATTATATTTTTTTGTTATTTTTTTTAACACTTCCATTTGCACATAGCAACCAATAATAATTATTCCATTGTTAGTTTGACAACTGAGTTGTAATAAATTTTTATAGTCTAAAGTCTCAAAATATATGAATAATATTTTATACAAAAATAGTGTTTATGTACAAAGTCTCTTAATACGAATAATATGTTTCTAAAACAAGATATTGGCAAGATTTTCTAGAAAATGTGATTGTGATATCACTCATCTTTGCTATTTTTTTATTGTTATTTTTTTTTTTTCCATTCATCAAAAGTGTTGCGTACATGCCATGAAAGAAAACTTTGAATAAGAAACCAATGACCGTTTTGTTCAATTCCATTGTCCATGAAACGTGGATAATTGGATTGAGAAAAATAGATGTCTTTGGAGCAATGAAGTTGGTAAACAAAGACTTTGAGAGTTGAGCGGGGACATAGAAGCGTCGTTCATGTTTCTAACATTGTGCCAATCTTGTGAGTTGTTTATGCTTTATAATTAATTATATGGATTGGTTAATTTGTGCAACTAAAATGGTAAATGCAACAACCCCTAAACACATAATAGATGGTTGGGATAACTTAGGTAGAAAATGGAAACTTGGTGGGATTGCAATTTGGAAATGGAAACTAATTGTGAGTAGAGAAAATTTCCAAGTTTTCAATTTCAGTTTTGTTTAAGAAGGTTTAAAAAACTGAGATAACAAGGAAAGAAAGAATTTTAGTACCAATTTTGAAGTTGATTTTTTAAATATATTTATATTAAGAGGAATTTTATAAAAATAAGTTTTGAATATTTATTTTTTAAATATGTATTAATTGCACAAGCCCAAATAAACTCCACAATGAAATAACACAATGAAAGAGCACAAGGGAAGAGCATCATATTAATGATAAAATTACTTATTTATACATGTGAAATCTAGGTACGAGACAATTATGTCTCAGTAACTTATTAACCATAAAAACGGAATGTAAAACTAATTACATATTATACAATATACAATAACAATCCTGAAGGATTAGTTAACATTCCCCCCTTAATCCGAAGGGACATCTGTCATACCGAGTAACATTTTGAATTTTTCAAACTTTTCATGTCCCAGTGGCTTTGTAAATATGTCTTCGATCTTCTATGAAGTAGGATTGTCAGATGAATAACTTTAGCCTCTACATAATGTCGAATCAAGTGATATTTGGTGTTAATATGCTTGCTTCTATCATGAAACTTGGGATTCTTGGCCAATTGAATTGCAGAAGAGTTGTCAGTGAGTAGTGAAGTTAAAGCCTTTTGTTTCTCCTACAAGTCTTCAAGTATTTTGCGAAGCCAAATGATTTCTTTTGTAGCTTGAGCTGGTGCAACATATTCGGCTTCAGTGGTGGAATCAACAGGAACAGATTGCTTGCATGATCTCCAACTAATGGTTGTTGATCCAGGACTCATTAAATAACCAGAAGTAAAGACTCCATTCTCCCTATCTCCATCAAAATCAGAATCTGAATAGCCGGTGAGATGGAAATCTACAACTTTGGAATATTTGATGCCATATGTTTGAGTTCCTTTCAAATAATTGAGCACTCTCTTTGTTGCATTCCAATGACCTTCACATGGCTTATGCATGAACCTGAAAAGTATCCCTACAACAAAATCTATGTCAGACCGAGTAGTAGTTAGAAAATTTAAACTTCCAACAAGTTTCATATACTTTTTTGGATCTTCAAACGTAATTCCTTCAGTGGAAGTAAGCTTCAAATTCTGTCCCATAGGAGTAGTGACAGGATTACAATCCTGCATCCCAAATCTATCTAATAGTTGTCCAATATACTTTTTTTGAGAAATGAAAATATATTTGGGTTTTTGGTCAACTTCAATCCCTAAATAATAATGTAATAAACCAAAATATATCACGTCAAAAACTTTTAAGAATTCTCTTTTAATGGACGTTATATAGTCATCATTGTTTCCTGTGATCATCAAATCATCTACATACACAACCAAGTATACAACTGAATTTCTAATTTTCTTAACAAAAAGAGTTGCATCATCTAGATCAAATAACTTATAATTCAACTTGAGTAGGTGTTCAAATAACTTTTCATACCATGCACGAGATGCTTGTTCCAGTCCATACAAAGCCTCAACCAATTTGCATACCTTTTTCTCTTTGCCTTTAACAACAAAACCTTCAGGCTGAAACATATAAACATCCTCCAAATTGCCATAAAAAAAATTGTTTTAACATCCATGTGGTGTATCTTCCAACTATTCTGAGCTGCAAGAGAAAACAGAGTTCCAATTGTGCCCCATTTTACTATAGGAGAAAATGTCTCTGTGTAGTCAATGCCTTCCTTCTGAGCGTAGCCTTTTGCTACAAGTATTTCCTTGTATTTATCAAGTGAACCATCTGCTTTATATTTGATCTTATAGACCCATTTGCAACCAATGGGTTTGACACCTGCAGGAGGATCCACTAACCTCCAAGTTCCATTCTTAATAAGTGCATCATATTCCTTTTGCATTGCATCCTTCCATTCATCATAATTTGCAGCTTCTTTAAAACAATTAGGTTCGCTAATTGTACAATGATTGAATTCACAATCATGAGAAACATTACCTGAATCACCTTTAGAAATCGTCATACTTGCTTGGAAATTTTCGAGCATGTATAGATCTTCGTAAAAGTTGTTGAAGTGGTTGTGATGGCTGCTCATCTTGAAAAACAGACTCTTCAAGAGAAATTTATGGTCCTGCAGAAACATTACTATCATCAAAATTTTCTTTAGCAATAAAATTCTCATGAGTCAAAGATGGAAGAACCACAAAATTATCCAGAATGGGAACCCCCCCTTCAGTGTGTGGAACAACATTATCAGATTCAAAATAGAACTTAGATGCAAATTTCTCCAAATGATTTAGTTGCTTATCAACAGTGGAATTACTTTTTCTAATTCAAGGAAAATAACATCTCTGGAAACAATGAACTTCTTATTCTCCTCATCATATAATCTATAAGCTTTGGAAGTAGCAGAATATCCCAAGAAAATACATTTGTGATTCCTAGCACCCAACTTGTTGCGCTAATGTTTAGCAATTAATGCATAACATAGAGAACCAAAGACTCTAAAATGTTGAACAACAAGAAGATGATTATACCACATTTCATAAGGAGCTGATGTTTAGCAATTAATGCATAACATAGAGAACCAAAGACTCTAAAATGTTGAACAACAAGAAGACGATTATACCACATTTCATAAGGAGATTTATTATTGATGATAGAAGAAGGACAATGATTGCGAATATAAGCTGCACAAAGCACTACTTCTCCCCAAAACATCAACTTAACATTCATAAAGAAAATCATAGATCTAACCATATTAAGCAAAGTTCTATTCATACGTTCTGCGACGCCATTCTGTTGTGGATTATAAGGTATGGTAGTCCGATGTTTGATTCCATTGTGCTTCAAATATTGTTCAAAAACATGAGAAGTGTACTCGCCACCATTATCAATTCTGAGAATGCCTATATTCTGTTGAGTTTCATTTTTAATCATCAATGAAAATTTTTAAAAACATAAAATACTTGTGACTTATTCTTCAACAAATACACCCAACACATTCTCGAGTAATCATCAATAAATGTCAACACATATTTATTTCCATTTGCAATTGCAACAGGCATAGGTCCACATAAATTTGAATGTATGAGACCTAATTTTCGTGAAGATATGAAAGAATAACTACGAAAGGTTGTTTACAATTCTTTCCTATAATACAAGCATCACAAGGTATAATATTTCTTGGAACTATCAGAAGACCTTTAATACCTTTCTTTTTCATAATTTTGATGTTGCCATAATTGATGTGACAAAATCAAGCATGCCACAACAAGCTGGGAGACAGGATATCACTTTGTTGTGCCAAAAGAACAGAATTTTCACGAGAATTAGTAGATGAAGTACCATTTAATTTTAAAAGCGTACCTTCTTCCACACCGGTCATAACAACCGCATGATCAGATGCTCTTCTTATCTCGCTGATTCCATCAAATATATGAATAGAATTCCCCTGCTGCCAAATATGGATAAGAGACATCAAATTTCGTTGAAACTATGGAATATAAAATACATCCTGTAGAACACAATCTTCAAAATTCGGTATCTTCAAACGAATAGACCCAATGCCAGATGGTTTAATTTGAGACTTGTCAGCAAAGTAAATAACACCATCAATATCGTCACTAAAAGTTTCAAAAAAATCTCGCTTAAATGTCCTGTGACAAGTGGCTCCTGAATCTAAAATCCAAGTATCTTGCCATGAAGAAAATGTATTGTTGAAAACATCATTGATATTAAAACTACAGTGAGAAACAATGTAATGTGTAGACTCTGATGATTTTCCCTTATTTGGAGGTGGTTGATCTTTCTTTTCATTTAATTTTTCTCTCCTTTCACTGACTCTCTCCCAAGGAATTTTACAGTTAGTAGAAGTATGACCAATTTTACCACATCTAAAATATTTGATAGTTGGTCTATCATTAAAATTCCTTTGTTGTTTATCATTTTGTTTTTTGTCTCCCTGATTATATTTCCCCCCCTTCCTCTATAATTTCTCCTACCATGACCTCTACTACTTTTATCACCTCTAGAAGTTTCAGCATGAAACTTCTGATTCTTTTGTGTAAGGCACAAAGTTTCTAAATTAGAGTTAGGTGGAGTCTCTTTCTTCCCAAAGGCTTTTTCTCTCTCAGCTATTTTGTTAGAAAATTATATATTACAGAGCAATGGAACACATAAAATATATTTCAAAAATATAAACACGGAAAACACATATAACAAGAGAGACATAGATATATGTGGTTCACCCAATTTGGGCTAAATCCATGGAGAAACATCAAGTTATTCCTTTTATATTATCCAGCGAACTGAAGAGATATAACCTACAACAAATCCGTTGTAATTCCCTCTTCTCGCTCGCTCAATCTCCTCTCTCTTCCTCACTCAAAATACAGATATACATAGATGCAATATATTTCCCTCATATATAGCGAGCAGTTGCCTTCTAGGGCAAAAAAAACCCTAAATTAAACATGACTTATACCGTTAGATCTCCGCCTAATGAACAACTCAGATTGACTACGAAATTACAACATTTTACAAGGCAATTTTACATCTATTTTTAGCTTCGGGGGTGCTGCCCCCGAATCCCCCGCCAGGGGGGGCTCCTAAAGGTCGCAGGTGCCCCCCCTGGACCCCCTTGCAACATATATTTTACGGGCGACGTTTCTGCCACATTACGAACTGGGGTCCAATGTGTCGATACCTCTAAATTAAGAAGATAATCAGGCTCCACACCCAACATATTTTTCTTACTAGTTTATCAAATGTAATGTCTTTTAGCTGCCCACTAGCTTGGACAGATTCCAAATAGTTTGAATAGACAGGGTGAAGGACTTTTATAAAAGTTCTAAGTTGTAAATATACTTTAATTCCAGTGGCTTCTATATCATGAAAAATGGCTTTTATTTCATAGGCATTCTTCAAAGGATCATTATCCTTCATCTCCAAATTAAACAACTTTAACAATAACTGAATAATTTCGAGTTCTGAGTTTGAATCATACAATTATTTCAACTTCTTTAGTGCTTCAAATGCAGTACCACAAGAAATGATATATCTGCTTACCTCTTCTGTCACCGATGTAGTTATTAATGCATATGCCTTGTTGTCTTTTGTCTCCCAAATTGCATGCTGCTTCTCATTATCAGGCAGCTCTAGTGTAATTTATTTTCCATCACTATCCCTCTTGCCTTGAAAAACTTACCACAAATCATTAAAAACAAGGGTTGATCCAGGAGGATCTCGTCAGATCAGTTACACAGGTTTAGTGTCGTCGACAACATTCAGTCCAATGTCGTTCAGTTTCGATAGTGTTGGTTATGGATCAGGTTGTTCAGGTGATGTTTATGGTTTTTCATGGTGTTTAGTTGATATGGTGTTGTACCTGGTTGTCGACAAGTGTTTGTCAGTTTTGCTAGGGTTTATCATCGACATGGGTGTGTCGTCCGTTGTAGGGGTTTCATATGGGTTCGTCATCATATGATGTTTGTCACAAATGTCACTTTGTGACACTTTGATGTAAGTGGTTGATGTGGTCTTCATGGTTGTCACAACCTTCTTCAGGTTCTTCTGACATGGTGATGGTTTCTGGTTTTACAACATTATAATACACCTATTCTAAATGTTGGATCCTAAAACATAAACCCTAGAAGCTATGTCTAAAGACCTAAGACCTAACACATTAACCTAACACCTAATACATCAAACCTAAGGCTACACCACGCATAAGTCCTTCACCTATCAAAACCATGTATCAAATGCATAAACCCTAAGTTGTATAACCCTCGACCTATGTTAAACATTACAAAAACATTCTAAATATCATAACGGTCCCCTGACCACTGGACTAAATTGTGCGGGGACTGTTATTGATGTGAACAAGTGGGATATCAGAGCCTAAATGTAGTCCCTAACCGCGGGCCTTAAACCGTGCGGGTATGGAGACCATGGCAGCGGCCATGTGAACAGTCAGGAGGAGGTTACAATCTCTAAACTATGGTGGAGATTGGTTGGCATGTGAACAGAGCGGATGTTAACCATCAAGGTTTCTAAAATGCACTAGAACTAAACTGCGACGGAGAAGTCACAGCGGTAACATGTGAACAGAGATTTTAACCGTTAGGTTTTCGAATGATAGACCGGAATCGTCGGGCTATAACCACGCGATATTAGCAGCATTCACATGCGCTGCATCCCCTTCGCCCTGTCAGCAAAATCGCCAATGGTTTTGGCTTTAATACAAAGTCTATTTGTGGGTTTTGTTAAGTTTGAAATTTAAAACTAATTCAACCACCATGTACCTTATCCCTAGGTGGAAAATTATGACTAGACCAAGACTTTTTGTGACCCAAATTGGAAAAAATGCATTCCTAAACTTGGTGGAGGCAGTTTGAATGCACATGGTGGGTTTTAAGAGGTAGTTTGTTCATTGAAGGAAGGGATGAGTGGTTTTGAGTTTCATGTGTAGATTCTGGAGGTTATAGTCGATTTTGTTTTCAGTGTAACAGGAGTATCCAGAGTCGGAATTGGGAACCGTGACATGGGTTTGGAAATTTGGTTCAGAGAGTTGTCCTTTGATAGTGTCCAGAAGTGCCTACGTGCACATTCAGTTTAGTCAAATTACTGTGTAATTGACCTCCTTGGTTTCAATCCTAATAAAGCGGTCGCCCATCTTGAAAACATACCCGGAGACGTAGTCCATTAGGGATGAACTCCGTAATCAATCTTGTTGTCTGGTATCGCTATGTATTTGTTGTTTTCATTACTGTTTTACATCTTATTTATGTTTTCTCATCTGTCGTAAAGTCTTCTTCTCGAGCAGTTCTCACAGTATCAACACTTTCAGTTAAAATTCTGTTCATTAATGGTTAATCAATTTTACAGCAGTTTTATCATATGATAATTTCAGATCATATCATTTTGTATCAGAGCAGGTTGCGTTTGTAGAATTTGCCATTGAATGTTAACCAGGTCAAAGTCGCAACGTGGAGAAGGAATCCTTGAGCAAATTGATCAAGAGATTGGAAAGCGATGAGTCGTTCATAATTCGACCATGACAGGATTTGATGCAGGTGAAAATACTGAAAACTAAGATGAGTGACGAACAGTTTCAACAAGGATTCTTGACTATGCATTAGATGTTGGGAGAAATCTATGAAGACAAGAAGGTGAGAGATGCAGCTTCTTCTTCAAAGACATCAAAGAAGGACAAAGGTAAAGGCAAGGATGATAAACTACCTTCACCTCCATCATCTCCATCATCATCTTCTTCTTCTTCTTCTTCCAGTGCAGAATCTGAAACAAAAAATAAACCTAAGAAAAAATCTCTTTTGAAAGTTGATGTAAAATTTGAGTTACCTATTTATGATGGTGAAATGAATCCTGAAATTTTATATAACTGGATTAAGAGGTTAGAAATGTATTTTCGTATTCAGAACATCTCTGATGATAAAACGAGAATTCAGTTAGCTACACTTAGAATGGGGGGAAAAACTTTAATCTCGTGGGAAAGTAAAACTCAGATAGATGTAAAGCGAAAAGGGAAAGTCATCTCTTCATGGTCTAAGTTTTTAAAAGCTCTTAGGAAACAATTCTATCCTTTAGGATACATGCAACAAGTTTTTATTAATTGGAAGCATCTGAGGCAAGGTAAAGGACAGAGTGTTCAAGAGTTTACTCAGGAGTTCAGAATATTTCATTGGATACACGTGAAACTTTATTAAAATACATCGGCAGTTTACATTCATATTTGCAAAATACATTATTGATGTTTAATCTTGATGATTTTGATGAAGTGTGTGTTCAGGTCATACATATTGAATCAGGTGGCAAATGATTCAAGTTTTCATCACAATCATCAAAAGAGATGGAAATCAAAGATTCCAATGACAGTAAGGGGAAGAACAGTTCAAAGAGAAAGAAATCAGTGATAGCTAAGAAGGAAAGACCTACTTGTTCTCATTGCCAGAGAATCGGTCATGATGAATCTAAGTGTTGGAAACTTCATCCAAAACTTAAGCCCAAAAAGCTCCTTAAGGAGGAGGATTAAAAGAAGGCAATTGTAGCAATCCAGCAAGATCTAGGTTTAGATTCAGGTGATGAAAGGAGGATAATTGCTATGGTTACGACAGGTAAAACTTCTGACACTAGTTCAAGTTCGAATACTATTGCATCTTCATAAAACATAAATCCTTCAAATGAGGTTAAAAGAGTTGAATTGTTTAACATAAGGAT
>APFE031135296.1:0-22409 GCA_000404065.3 Pinus taeda
CCGTCGGATTGTAAGTTACAAAATGTACAACGGTAAAGAAACACACTTTACCTAACTCTATACTAGACCAAGTTGAACTTAACTATTTCCTATGTGTCGGAATATCCTAACAGATTTGGCATATGCTATGGTAGCATCAACCAATGTTGCTGGATGCTTGCACACGTTAGATACGATCACTCATTCCTCAAACTGTGCAGGAGATGTGTGGTCATTCGGAATTGAAACTCTACGTTATTGCACAACTCTATGTTGTGACTCGTCGAATGATGTGTTGTGCATCTCTTCTTCTAGATTGTCTCCAAGGATCTCAATATCTCCTTGGTCGTTTGGGACATGCTATGATTTAGGATTCGGTGAAGACGGTGGGTGGACCTCTTGGTGGTAAGGCATACAGTCGATGTCCTGCTGTAACTCTAGCTGCTCCATCTCTGTATCTACATGCTCGAGTTCTCGTTCAGTCTCTTGAGTGAACTCCTGCTCTTAGGATTGCTTACCCTGCTTGCTTTGTGGCAGTTGATCGGATGAGTCCACCACCTGTACAGGCGCAATTTCATCAATCTGTGTATGTTGCACCCCTTGCTCTATCTATCCTTGCTACGCTTCCTTCTCCTATCTACGTAGTTCCTGTTCCTTTCGGAGTTGCTCCTTCATCTCATGCAACTCCTTCAATGTTTCCTCCATCCTCTATTTTTCTCTCTGCCTTTATGTGGTCCTCCTATCGCACCGCTGTCTCTTGGCCTCTATTGCCAAAGCTACTTTCTGCACAAGTGGGTCTACTCTAAACTTGTAGCTTTGTTATGTTTATGCACTGTTGAAAATCTTTCTCTTTCCCTTGTCGTGTGCCGGTATGTTTACCTCTACTGTTGGTGCTCTCCTAAGTGTTGCTTCACGCTGCTTTGCTAACCATTCCACATTGATGCCAACCGGTCCATTGGGCCTGGAGAATCTATGACAATATCTCCATGGGTCTTCCTCAACCCAATGACATGCCTCGTAGATCCACGGAAATTGTTCTCTCATGCAGTGATCCTTCACAAAACAATGCAAGTCATATGGATTGAAGCTTCAGGTGCCAAAAATAAATTTCTTGAACTCTTTTGTCTCAAAATCTACATGCTTGAGATTCTATATCACGTACAACTCGATCTATAATGGAAGAGTGGGGCAAGGTGACTTCTTCTTCCAGTGCAACCTAGCTGATAGTCCTGGCGATATGTGGTGTGACACTTCTTACATGACAAGCTTTTCCATGGAAAATTTCGGAGAAAAACGTGGAGGATTCTCCATGCTATACATCTGTATGAAGGTGCCAAGAGGTGAGGCATACCAATCCGCTATGTTGATTAGTGCCTCCATTGCTGCCTTCGACATGCAAGGTGGATCCTGCTCAAATATCATCTTGTACACCGGGGTGAAAAATTATCTGACAGATGTGTGATGACTTCACGGAAGCTGCATTTGGAAAATAGTTTACAATAAGTGTTCACAGAGGTTTCCACTGATGTCCATGCCCACTTCAAGCCTGGAACTCCTAATGGGCATAGATTACATCCAAGATGTAAGCAGACATGCATATTTCTGCTCGCTGACCTTTAGGCGGTTGCCTAGCTCCTGCTACCTGTTCCTTCAGCCTGTGAGCAAACATGTCAGACCAGTTTCATGCTTTGCCTTCATTGGCTAGTTGGTCCAACACGATCACCCAACTCTGTGGGAAGGTCTCCGTTCTCTCTTGGCCATACAAGCGACACGAAAAGATGACCAAATATTGATATGCCTTCCACAATATCTTCGTCTTGTAAATATGATTGGGTGTTATCCTGAATTTGGATGGCTCCTTCACCCAGTTCTTCAAGATATCCCTGGAGTTGGTATTGCTACTAGGTATGCTGAAGGGTGTCTCCATGGTGATCACTGGCTTTGGAAAGTGGTACATCTAGTGATAATCCTGTGCCCTAAAGGTAGCAATCTCTGTCTCATTGACACTGCTCAGTGCCATCGTCTTGGGATCAGTGTGCGAGATGATCCAATGTATCATGTCCGCACATGGGAATGCGGGGTATCTGCATGCAATTTGGTACAAGCCAGATTTGTGAATGTTCACATAGACTTGGCGGTCTTCAATATCTTCCCCAAATGTGTTTGAGAATGCATCATTGACCTCTTTCTGTTTCAGCTTGATGTCTTTGTCTACAATCAACTTGGTGTCTTCGTATATCAGCAAACTCATAGACGCTTGCTCAACTGCTGCTCTAGTTGCGCTTCCGTCGGTGTCCGTTGACCCTACTCTCTTGGAGGCCATTGATCCTTAACTTCTGAGAGACAGATGAACACCTACTATATCTGGAGACATGGCAACATACATGGCAAGAAATCTGTCAGTTAAAAACAAAGAAAAATTGAGGACTAACATGCAACATACCCAGGGAATTGCTTGCAAGGATTGCACAATTTTCATTGGGAGGCTGGGATGCTGACTACAAAAACTGTGCAAAAGGCAACGCAGATTGTCGAGAGGCTAGTTGACTACTGGAATTGTGCAATGCGTAATCCAGACTGGCCTGCTGGATGCTGAGATTGCGCAATGCGCAATTTCAGCTTGCAAGTGATGCAAGTCTAGGGACTGCATTGCGCAATTTTTTGGGCCAGCAGACACTGCCTCTCAGAATTGCGCAAGACAAGACTGGAGTACACTATTTGGCCATATTTGCACATTTTCTGGGAGGAGGGCAGGGCCTTCCCTCTCAGAATTGCGCAATGTTGTTCAGTCAAGGAAGACTTTAGGCCAATGTTGCCCAAACGTGCCGATGGGAAAATGAAAGCATACGAAGATGTGAATGCATGATGATAATGAGTGTAAGCAGGAGTGAATGATCATGCATGCAAACATTGAATGCAAGATTTAGAAAATTAAACAACATGAATGTGTGTGAAACGAGCCACCAAATTAGCGGTCGTTCATGTAAAATAGTTCCATGCATGAGACAACAGTGAGATGCAAACAAAAATTGAAACGGTGCTTGTATAGGATAACATGCATGAAAACGACATCAAGCATTCACAAAAATCATGTAGACAACATTCACACAAGCCAAAACACAAAAAGTGATAGAAACGCTGCAAAGGACAAGTAAAGCAGACTTATCCGGAAATAGCTAAGATGGATGTGCTGAAGAATCCTGGATGTGCTGTGGGATCTCAGAGATCTAAGATCGATGTGAAGAATGAGCTCTGAAGCATCAAATAAATAAGTTTGAGGCTCATGACGTGCATGCCACAAATCTAGGAAAAAGTGACACTTGGAGGAAAGTTTCTAAAACGATCTTTGCATGTAACCTCAAGCTGCTAAAAATAGATCCCTAAAATCTAGGGATGCTTTTTGCATGTAGATTTTTGCTATTTCGGAAAAAAACAACGCATGCATGCAAGTCAAGTTTTCTGGGTCTCGGGTGGAACTGTTCAACCTGAAGGCACATGCAACAACTTGCTTGACTGAGAGGGATTTTTGCGTAATTTATGGGAGGAGATGGGCTAGCTGTCCAGAGGGATTGCGTAGTTTCTGGGAGAAGCAGCTAACTGCTACCCAGAATTGCGCAATTTTTAGGTTGTGCTGCACTACTGGGCTAGATTGCACAATTTTCTTGAGGAATGCTGTTTGACTGGATTGCACAATTTCTGGGCCCCACAAGTTGCCCAACAGATTTGTGCAATTTCTAGAGAGAAGGCTGGTTCCCCTCCAGAATTGTGAATTTTCTGAGGGAGCTGCTTAGCCAGTAGCTGGTCCAAGTCTGGAAAGGCAGCTTGTGAGAGGGGTGAAATAAACTATCATGCACAGGTTGGAAAGCTTCTAAAATAACCAATGAAGCCTATGTACTTGATTGTGCAAGACATGCTACTAGGATGGTTGGTAGCGAGGCTCCAAAACGAAGCTAAGGAAAAATTTTGGAGGGTGGTTGTAGCCACTACAACACTATGCAACTATCATGACTAACCTTATTGATGTATAGCCTTCTACTTATGAAGAAGGAGTCAAACAACAAGTGTGGAAGGAGGCCATGAATGAAGAATGATGTATGGGAGGTTGTTTCAAGGCCGTAAGGGAGGTCAATAGTGACTTTCAAGTGGATACACAAGATCAAGTATGCTACATATGGAAGTATTGACAAATACAAGGCATGATTTGTGGAAAGAGGGTTCTCCAAGAAAGAGGGAGAATAGTATGATGAGACCTTTGCTCCAGGTTCTAGATACACCTTCATTAGATCCATAATTTTTCTTGCTACGTTGTTGGGATGAAACTTACATCATATGGATGTGAACACTGTTTTCCTCAATGATGTGATTGAGGAGGAGGTGTACATAGAGTGACCTCAAGGTTTTGAGGTGCATGGAAAGGAATCTCATGTTTGTAGGTTAAAGAAGACCATGTATGGACTCAAGCAAGATCCAAGAGCTTGGTATGCTTGTATTGATAACTATCTTACAAGATTGAGATTTACCAAGAGCGATGTCGATCTAAGCCTTTATTTTAAGGTTGTGAAGAATGCACATGTAATTCTATTAATATATGTTGATGACTTGTTTATGATAGGTTCCATGTCTCTCATTATTCTTTGTAAGAAGCAGTTGGATTATGAGTTCAATATGAGGGATCTTAGGCAGATGAATTATTACTTGGGTTTGGAAGTATGGCAGAAGCCTAGGGAGGTTTTCCTTAGTCAAGGAAAGTATATTATATATATACTTTAGAGATTTGGTACGACGGACGGTAAATCCATCGCTAATCCCATGCTGACTAACTTGAAGAATTTGAGAGGCTCCTATTCTAGTTTGGTAGATCCATCTATGTACTAGCTAATGATTGGCTCATTTATGTATTTGGTTAACACCAAACCAGACATATGATTTTCTATGAACATGTTGAGCCAGTTCCATATGGAACCAAGATACAAGCATTATATTACATCAAAGCACATTTTGAAATATCTATGTGGTACTGTGAATTATGGCTTGAGATATGTTGCAATCAAGGATATACAACTTTTGGGATACACAATTGTAGATTGGGTTGGAAGTGTTGATGACAAGAAGAGTACCTGAGGGGTATGCTTCAGTTTGGGCTCCACTATGATATCATGGATGAGTAGGAAGTAAAGGTTGGTTTCTCTCAACACTGTAAAAGCAGAGTACATCAGAGCTTGTGAGGCCTCTACCAAAGAAATATGGCTCTCGAAGTTGTTTACAAGATTGTTCAGCCAAGAGTTGGAACCAACAATCTTACACTATGATAATCAAAGTCATGTGAACATTTTAAAGAATCTCGTGTTCCAAGACATGATGAAGCATATTGAGATTAAGGACCACTACATCCATGACATGGTGTAGAGGAGAGCGATAAGGCTCAAGTACATCTCCATTGATGACCCAAAATCTGATATTTTGATGAAGCCATTTCCTAGAGAGAAGTTCGTATATTTTAGAGATAAGCTTGGGCTTCTAGAGATTGCCCCTCCCATTGAGAGGGAGAATTTGACATGTTTGCAAAATAGATGGACATTCTCCCGAAAGGGAGAACTTTCTGAGAGGCCCATAGTGATCAACAAGTAAGGTTGAGTAAGTGCCTCTCGGAGGAGACCCGATCACACACTGAAAGGGTGCAGTGAGGTTTGTCTGTATTTGGACCCGATCATACACCAGAAGGGTGTAGTGAGGTCTTGGACTTGATCACACACTAGGGAGAGTGTAGTGAGGTCTTGGACCTGATCACACACTAGGGAGAGTGTAGTGAGGTCTTTCAACATCTAGACTTGGTCACCAAATAATGAGGGGTTGAGTGATGTCTTGGCCCAAAGCAATCACCAAGAAAGGTGAGCGAGTGCTTGCTAGTTGAGGGTCTCAACATTTTTTCCTAGGGAAAGGCCTTGGAATTTGAGGACCAATCACTCTAGAAGAGTGAGTCCTGATATGATGATGACAATGCCATGGGTTTGGTAATTCCCTAGATATGGCTACTAGAAAATGTTAATGGTAGATGATGATGTTGATGATGATTTGATATAACCATTTCTTAGAGAAATTTGTCAACTTGAGAACACATATGACAATGATTATGGATACCTCCCTAGTTAAGAGAGAGTGTTGAATTTGTAACTATGGCTGTTCTTCATAATGTATATTTGGCCACTTTAGGTACTTGTATTTATTATTGTAAAGCATATTTTAAATGCTAGAGTCGAAAGAAAAAATTATTTTGAGTACAAGTCCTATTAAAAACTTTAAAAGAATAAAATTTATATTTTGAATTGTAATTTCTGGCTCCAAAAATTGTCAAGTTGACCTCCCTCCATGTCAAGTCATCCCAGGAAAAAGACACAACCCTATGCCCAAGAAAAATCACTATATAAAGACAACTCGACCTCATTCTTCCTCCACCAATTTTGCATCTCATCTCATAAGTATTTATGGGAAAGCAAGTGAAGGAAAAGAAGGACAAAGAGGACAAACAAGAAGATGAATTGCTTCTTTTTCTCCCTGTTGAGCCTCAAACCTACACTTCTTTACACATCCTCCCAACCTCTTTTTCCTATTCATTTTCCTATTTTGCCACTCATTCCCTCCATCAATTTGCTCAAATCGTTGTATTTTAGGACTTTTTACATGATTTTCTAATTATGCTAATGACTGTGTTTGGTTTAGAATTTTGGTTCAAGGTGCTGCGTTTCCGCAGCTCACACAGGGTTTACACAGGATTTTTCGCAGCTGATCCGGGTTTCCGCAGCCAACCCCGAATTCCGCAGTTGTTTTATTAAATGCTATGTTCCAGGTGTCCTCCGGGAAGAAGAGCCACATGGGCAAGTTCGTGGAACCAAGGACATGGTGTGTGTCCCTCCAGATCATCCAAACCAGTCATCAAAGCCCGTGGTCAATGAGGAGGCAACTTCGGTCAAACATAGTTCATTGGCGGTGGTACGGCTCTGCGTGTTCTGTTTTAGAGCATGTGAAGAACAGGTGGCATCATCCTCAGTCGTGAATATGGTGGGAGACATAAATCCAACAGTGGATTGAATGCCCACAATGACCGTTGCCTTGATCCGAGGATGTAGCAAGACTACGTGTTTTACATAACTGTTTGAATTACTTAGATTTCGTTAAGTTAGTTCGCCTTCTGCAGTTATAAATAAAGCGTCTTTGAACGCTGGAAAAGTTAGTTGTTAGCTGCTATTTTGTACTTTTGAACTCCCACTGTATTTTCCATTTCATGCATAATATATTAGAAGACTGTTATTCCATTTGCGCGTGTGATTGATCTTTGAAACGGCTGGAGTAGGCAGAGGGCCCCTATTTACTAAAGGCCTGTACAATATTTTTAATTTCTTGCATTTCATTTTCTTATTCCATGTATATAATGCCTTTAATTGCTGTGTTTTAATAGCTGTACATACATTTCAATTTCTTCTTGTTTACATTTCTGTACTTTTTCATGACTGATCAGTGCGTTATGCAGGTTTCTTAGGCGTGCCCGGGACAATTTACTTCTTTTCTTTTTCATAACTAGTGACACTTGTGATCATCTTGTCTATGTTGCTAACCTTCTTTGTTTTGCAGCCTTTATTTCCTCATTATCACTTAGTCAATCTGCATATTTTCTTTTTGTTTGTAGACATCAAGTTGTTTATCTATTGGTGGTCTCTTCTTCATAACTTAATATCTTTATTGAGGACCAAAACATCACTTAGCGCAGCTTGATTTAGTTATTCAAAAACTCACAATTACTTGACTTGTTTTTAATTGTTTATCACATGATGTATTCAGTTAAAAGGCAAGAGGTTAAGAAGAAGTTAAAGTATTTGTGACTAGTCTTTCTTTTAGGAAGATTTACTTTAATCTCACATTGTTTAGTTGTTATTTGACATAGATTTCATTTTCATTTCCTTGCAGCAGCAGAGGCACTGGGCCAATGTCATTAGTCTTTTATTTGATGCCTTTACTTTCCTTTAAGCATTGATTTCATTTCAAGCTTTCTTGTAGAGTACTTATAAGTTGTAAAAAGCACATCACAATCTCACACACTTCACTCTCTTTATTTCATTTCCATTACATCACATTAGGAGAGATATACTTGGAAACAAACCTAAAAAGTTAAAAACGACAAAAGCTTAAGAAATAGTTGCCTAAGTACATACAGTACACCTCACTTCATCAGCTTACGAGCCCCGGGTTGACATTTAAAAGTTGCAATTTAGACATCACTAAATTGACCAAACACTCCCTTTGAAGCTCACAAGTGGATAAATTCTCTCTCTCTTGGTTCATAGTTTATTTTTTTTCTTGGGCAGTTCTTTTGCAGGGGACTGAAATTTTGGGCAACTATTGGGGCCAAAATTTTGGGGCAACTAATAGTTGTAGGAAGGCAAAAACTCTAGGCAAGGCTAGGTAGTACAAAATTCTGGATCAGATTAGGAGGCTTGACTTGGAGGGGTTGACCAGTTTTAACCATATGTCTAGGTGTGTCTCTTGTTGAAAAAAATAATTTCTCTATTTAAAAGGTTGTTGGGTTTTCCCAGGGCAAATCATATCTTCTCTTTGTGCATTGTGAACTCTATTATTCTACTGTTCTTTATGGTTGAATTTCTGAAGTATAATTGTTGAATGGTATAGTGAAATAATCTGAAATAAGATCAACATCAAAAGTAATTATCATTTTTTCGAAAATATTGTGCTAGTCTCTATTGCACTAAGAAAATCAATAGGTCATGCCCTCCCTTCAATCTTCAATGCCACACAAATCCACTAGCCAGGGTGTCATGTCATTGTCATTGGTTGTGCCAGTTTTTTGGCTATGTTGGGTTGTCTTTCTCCTGATTCCCATTTCCATACTTATTGTGCTCCCTTCCACCTCTTGCCTACTAGCGCTCAATGTTATGGATCATGGCCTTGTGAGCACCTTCTTAGAGCCATTTGCTAGCTTTTTTCTTTGGACCTTCGAGATTATTTGGGGGGGAATCTTTTACTTGTTCATTAAGTATCCTTGAGGCCTCCTTTGACTTTTTAAATCCCGAGTAACAACTTCTTAGGGGTGGTGCATTTTGGCACCAATAGGAAGAGGAGCAAATCCAACCATCCCTCGTTTAATAACTGAGTTTAGGCACCATTTTATTTTCTTTCACAATATCTATCTAGGAATGTACGTAAATATAGATTGATAGCTATTTTTTCTATAAACGTTTTTGGAATTCTATTTTGCTAGTCTACACCTTTTTTTAAGGCGAGAATTTTATAACAACAAATTTTAATTAAAATCATATATAGCAAGTGTTTTATATAGGAGGGTCTTTATAATATTTTTTTTTTGGTAAGCTTAGGTAGTCATGTTGATTTACAGAAGAAAACATACATCACATATGTCCAAAAGCTACTGGTCAATGTTATAAGTCTACCATCCAAAGTAAAAACATAACCAATAAAAACATATTGTAAAATATTAACAATTAAAACTACATCCCTGCCGCAATTATAAACTATAACATAAATACAAGTTGGTTTGCTCATGTTATCTGAAAGGAGAGTCCACCTGGATTGGTGGGTGTGATCCCTTGTCTTCCTCGAATTGAATGAAGGTGACATCTACCATATTCATGGCCAAGATTGAAACTTTGTTATCCAATATCTGTAGTTTATTTAGAATTTGATACAAAACTCATGCTCGATCATCCACCGTGGGGGATAAGATCCCAATTTTCAATCTCTTGACATATACTTCTTAGAGAGTATCAAATGTCTTGAGTTCGTCTTTGATCCAAAGTATAAATTTTAAAGTTGAGCCCTTTGTTTGCTAATTTGTTTACAAGTTTGTTTCCATTTCTCTTCACACGAGATAGGATGGGAGTCATGATTCCTTCCAAAAGATTTCCTACTCTTGCTAATTTGGTTAGTCTACATTTGATGATCAAGTTGTTAAACATTAAGTTGGGGGTCGATTGATTTCCCTAGAGACAATGACCCAACAAGAAATTGACTATACTCTTTATTTTGTTTACAATATGAAATATGGATGTTTTTTAGTTAAAAAACAACTAAATTATAATAAATTTTACCATCTTAAAAGAAATTACTTTTAGTAATATACATTTTAGAAAATATATAAAATGAATAACTTTTTGATAATAATGACATAAATAATACATACAAACTATTAAATGTGTTAATACTTGAATTTATATTAAAACATATATCATTGTTGTAGTTTAATTGTTGATGATTTTTTGGCATATTCTTTGACCAAATTTTCCCAAAATCCAACATAAGTTTGTTGAAATTGTAGGCTTGATCTATGAACTCTCCACAATTTGAGAGTTACAGAGGTTTTTTTAGGGTGGTGAATCCATTTATGCATTCAAAAGCAATTTTTAAACAACATAAAAACACAATTTGACCAAAACTTGTTTTGCCAAATTCTAACATTTTTTTTTTCTTAAATGTAGAATAGTTAAACAACACCTATATAAATTAAGGTTCTAGTTGAATATTATTTTGTTTTATTTTATTAATAGTAAATTAAATTAAATATTTAGATTTAATTTTAAATATTATAAACAACTCTTTATATTATAATAAAATAATTTTTTTAAACAAAGTTTTAAAAATTCTCAAGGCCTTAAATCATTAAAGAAAATTTATTGTTATAAAGAAGGAAAGTTCAAGAATGCATGATAAATAAGTTATTGCATAAGGAAGTTCGTGATATTGTTTTAGCCCCTAGGGGAAACTCAATTAGCGATGGCCGTGAAAATTAAGTGTTTGGTTGCATTATGTCTAATGTGTTGTCCTTGATGACAACCTACTTGATAAAGATGTTAACACAATGGTAGCATAATAAATATACATGTCAATACATAAGTGACAAAGAGACTGGACAAAAGAATACCAGTTCAGAGACAAAGGAAGGATAAAGATGATGTTTTAAGAAGTATATGTGGATCTTGTGAACAAAGGCCATGTACATACGCGTGTATGGTGAAGCAAAGTCACATACAGTTTCCACACCATAGTATTCTCAATACCAGGGGTCTTTACCATGGTAATGGCCAATAGTAATGTGCGTGACAAAAAATATTTGATCCCATCAAAGAATACCATTGGCATTACTAAAGGATTGGCCTAAGGTATTGGCTAAGGCATGAGCTATATAAGGAGATGGGGATCAAAGAGCGATGTGTGAAAGTATTGGGTTATTGATGATTGGTTTGATATGAAATAGATGTGCACCAAGGGGTATGACAATGGATCATATCTACTAGATTTGAAATGATTACATATTGAATAATATGCTTATGGTTTGATATATCTGTAATGATGATGTTATGATGTGTATCTGTTATGGTGTATACTGAGATTTGGGTTTGATAGGTGTTTTGTTGTGCAATGAAGATTTGACTCGATAATTACAGATTTGTATGCGGGTTTGCTTCACAAAGGTCACATACATACGCGAATCTACTTCTAGGTAGTTGCGTATATATTCTACACTATGGACAAATTTGTACGCAAGTGTCAAGTATGAAAGGCTTTTACATACACAAAAATGATTTATAAGGCTCATGTACTTCTGTAAGGGTTTTTCATTTTGAGATAATGATAATGATTGATTTGTTTTATTATGTTTGATTTTGTCTGTCGATGAAGTTTCTAATTATAATTTGTGTTTAACAGTCCTGGTGGGGTTGAAATGATGAATAGTAATGATGTTACTATGTGATGATCTCTATGTGGTTCAGAGATTTGTGATGGGGTCAATATGTGTTTCAATAATTCTTTGAGTAGTGCAGTAATTCAGATTCAGATTTTTGTGTTTTGAGATCTATATGCAGGTCATCATAAGGGAAAGTGCATAAATACGTGGATATGCCTATTAACAATAGCATATATATTGACATCTGTTTAATCAGGTTTTGTAGTGATAGGATCTAGTTTCTTTGATGAATAATATATATTCTATGATTATGATGAATGGGTATACAGTGATATAAGTTGATCTGGTTGTTTGAATAAGTTATTTTCAATATTTTATTTGGTGATTAAGTTGGTTCAGTGACTTGATGTAATGTTATTTCAATATTGCTATATGATATTTGGAATGGATCTAGTTTGAAATATTATGAAAAGTGATCCATAAAGAACTAAGGATAAGGGGGTTGTAACTCGCTTCTAGTAGAAGCTGGAGAACAAGAGAAGGTTGTAGCCTTCTGCAGGTGGGTGCCTGCGTACTGGTATGAGTATGTGCCAGTACAAGATTGTAAGAAATTTCTCTTTATAATAAAAGAATAAGACAAAGACAACAACAACGATGGTTTTTTCCCACATTGGGTTTCGACCTAAAATTCTTGGTGTTCATGAGTGTTGATGTGTTGCTTATTTGTGATGGTTTATCTTTTCTTACTGCACATGGTTACTGTTTAATTGTTGTCTAATGAAGTACTGATACACTGGTTCAAGTTAAATAGATGATGAATTAACTAAAAATTTTGTTAACTAGATATACACTCATTGTCTTCATTATAGTTATGTACATACACATGTTTACTTCATAACAGTAGCATACAAAAATCTGAACGAGAAAAGAAAAAGGTTAAGTATTTTAAAAATATTGATTCAACCTCCCTAAGTATTTTCGCTAACAATTGGTATTAGAGTAGGTTCTTCAAAAGAAGCTTGATCGCTTGAAGGAAGATTCCTCAAGATGAGCAACTGAGAGGGAGAAACATCTATTAGACCATCATTGTTCAACGGATCCAATCTGATTTTCTGGAAAGTCAGAACAAGAGCTTACCTACAGTCACTTGGAGCGGATGTTTGGGGAATCGCTGAAGGAGGCTATCAGTATCCATCCTCCATTCCCATAGATGAAGCAGAAAAGAAAAAATATGAGACCAATGCAAAGGTTTTCAATGCACTGTTAGGAATCTTGGAAGAATCAGAATTTGTCAAAGTCATGCACCTGAATACCGCAAACGCTATATGGGACAAGATCATCCAAAGTTATGAAGGCAACACCAAGGTAAAAAGTGCCAAACTTCAAACACTTAGAATTCAATATGAAACTCTTAGAATGCATAATGATGAATGTATTGCAAGTTTCTTTCTTAGGGTAGATGAAATCATTAATTCAATGAGAAATATTGGTGACAAAGTAAAATAATCATCACTCGTTGAGAAAATATTAAGATCTCTAACCCCAAAATTCGATTCGAAAGTCTCTTCCATTGAAGAAATGTGGGATTTGAAGAACCTTACTATTGAACAACTTCATGGGATTTTAACAGCATATGAAATGAGAAAAGGGGGTCCCTCATATATCAAAGAAGTTGCATTCAAAGCTACTTCTAACAAAAAGGAAAAGGAGGAGCTCAAGGAATCAGGGTATGTATGAGATGAAGAAAAAGAAAATTTCGGAAAGAAACTCCAAGTAGGTATTGGCAGATTTAGAGGTAAGCTTCATTTCAAATGTTTTACTTGTGGAAGAGTCGGTCACTATGCTACTAAATGCCCTTATAAAGAAAACCATAAGAAAGGGAAGAATTCAACAAAAGTAAATTTTAGAAGAAGGTTCAAAAACAAGAGAAGCTTCTACACACATGAAGATAGTGATGGTATTTCAAATGGCGAAGAGGGTGAGTTTGATCAAGAATATCAATTACTTATGGAATTTAAAGATAAATATATTGATGAGTCTGATGATGTTTTTGTGGATGCCCTAAAAGAAAAGCATAATCTCATTGAAGAAATAGCTCAGCTTAAAACTCATTTAGAAGAAGCTAAATTAGTAGAGGAAGCTCCGAAGAAACAAATCCTAGAAAAGAGAGGCACAATGAAAAGTTAAAACTAGAAGTAATAAGTCTAAGGAAGGAACTTGAGAAAGAAAAAATTCTAAACCTTAGATTTTCTAAAGGATCTCACATCTTAGAAGAAATCATCAAAGTACAACGCTTCCCTCTTATAAAAACAGGTCTCAGATATAATGGAGAATCATCAAAGACTATAAATCTTATGAAACAGGTACAGAAGCTATCTCAATGTAGTAAAAGAAAGTAATCAACAAAATTCCAGCTCTTAGCAAAGGGATAAGGGATCAAATGTTTCTTAGGTGAATCACCCTTATGACAATCAAAGGGAAATCTACACAAGAAGGTACTACACTCCTAGGAACTTTTATTTTAATGGTCAATACTTCACTTGTCATAATTTTGGTCATAAGGCTGCTCAGTGTGTTGCTTATAAAACTATCATGACTAGAGAAGCAATAAAACAAAAGAATGAGATTGGGTTAAAGAAATCCTCTCACAATACATTCTCACCTCTTCAAGATGAATCTGAATGTTCCTTTTGCAACAAATTTGGGCGTAGAGAAACTGAATGTAGAAGCAAAATGTGATCAATTCTTGAGAATGAACAAAAAGAAACAACATCTAAGGTATGGAAAAAGAAAACCATAGAATCTGAGAATTATGGTTTAGCTTTATATGCAGGAGATCAAGAAAATCGTGGTACATTGACAGTGGATGTTCAAAACATATGACATGTGAAAAAGATAATTTTGTGTCCTTTAATGAAATAAATAAAGAAAATTATGTAACCTTTGGAAATAATTCACCTGTTGCTATCAAAGGATAATGAACTATTTTGCTGAAATAAAAGGTTAAAGCTAGAAATGTTTTGTTTGTTGATGGATTCAAACATAACTTGTTCAGTGGTAGTTATATGTATGATCAATGGCACGAGGTTGTTTTTAGATCAAATAATTGTATGGTATGAAATCTCAATACAGGTAAGATCATAATAAAGGGAACAAGAAATCCAGGTAATGTCTATGTCCTGGAAGGTGGTCTTGAACATTGTTACTTTAGCAAATCATAAGAAAGATGACTCTGGCACAAAAAATTGGGTCATCTAAGTTTCAGTCAATTACTTAAGTCTAGTAGAATGGGAGTAGTTCGCGACTTTCCTAACATCTCCCTACCAGAAAATGCCATATACAAATCATGTCAATTCAGTAAGCAAACCAAGGTGCAGTTTAATGCCAAAGAAGGTACTTCAAGTAAGCCACTTGAACTTATTCATAGTGGTTTGTGTGGTCCTATGAGAAAGGAGTCTCCTCGAGCGGAACAATACTTCATATTATTCATTGATGATTTTACTCGAATGTGCTGGATTGACTTATCAAAACATAAAGATGAAGCATTTGATCAATTTAAAGTCTTAAAATCTCTAGTAGAGAATGAGCTAGATTTGAAAATCAAATGTCTTAGATTTAATAGAGGAGGAGAATTTATATCAGATTATTTTTTCGACTTTTGTGAACAACATGGCATCAAGGGGTAGTTTTCTATAGCTAAAACTCCTCAAAAAAATAGGGTGGCAGAAAAAATGAACATAACAATCAAACAAATGGCATGAACCATGCTTGATGAGTTTGGAACACCTCATACCTTCTAGGGGAAAGCAACACACACAACATTAAATATCCTCAACAAAGCTCATTTTGAAGTAAATAGTGACAAAAATCCTCATGAACTATGGCTTGGTAAGCCTCCAACTATCAAGCATTTAAGAGTCTTTGAAAGCAAATGTTACATAAAGAATAATGATGATAAACTTGGAAAGTTCGAAGCTATAGACGATGAAGGAATTATCTTTGGATACTCCTCTAGAAGGAAAGGCTATAAATGCTACAATAAAAGACTTCAAAATATTTTTGAATGCATTGATGTTGTAATTGATGAAGCATCCACAAGTACCAAATAGGAAGCACCAACATATGACGAAGATATTCCTACAACAAGCCAAAAGGATGTAGGAGAGGGAATCAATGAAACATCAGAAGAAGGAATTGACAGGACAGAAGCATAAAAAAAGACTCCATTAAGGTTTGTTCAGAAAAATCATCCAAAATCTCAAATTCTAGGTGATAAGGAATATGGATTACAAACTAGAATAACCCCTGTTGGAACTTCTAGTTATCTAGCCTTACTATCCACAATTGAACCACAATATGTAAATAAAGCTAGCAAAGATGAATGTAGGGCTAAGGTCATGGATGAAGAACTTGACCAAATAAAAAAGAATCATACATGGGAATTAGTAAAAAGACCTCATGATAAAAATGTTATAGGGACAAAATGGGTATTCAAAAACAAACTAAATGAAAATGGAGAAGTAATTAGAAATAAAGGAAGAATTGTATGCAAAGGCTATGCACAACAAGAAGGGATAGACTTTGAAGAAACATTTGCACCTATAGCCAGACTTGAAGCCATAAAAATGTTCCTTTCATTTTCAAGCTTTCATAACTTTAAAGTCTATCAAATGGATGTTAAATCTACATTTCTGAATGGGGACCTAAAAGAAGAAGTTTATATTGAACAACCTAAAGGGTTCATTCTAGGAAATGATAAAAATATTGTTTGCAAACTCAAGAAGGAATTATATGGGAAAAACAAGCTCCTCGCACATGGTATCATTGCCTTGACAAGTATATTCAACAACAAGGTTTCACTGAGGGGTCTGCAATTAGCAATCTATATATAAAGATTGATGATGGTAAACTTTTGATAGTTGTTGTTTACGTAGATGACATCATATTTGGAAGAAATGAAGACTATATGAGTCAAAGGTTTTCTTCAGTCATGAAGGAAGAATTTGAAATGTCCTTACTTGGTGAACTAACATACTTTCTTGGTCTTCAAGTTCAACAAGAAAATAATGGTATCTTTCTCTCACATACTAAGCACCTTAAGCAGATTTTGAAGAAATATGGAATGGAAGATTGCAAGCCCATATGCACACCAATGGTAACAGGATATAACCTCAGTTCACATGATGATTCTCCCTTAGTAAATCAACCATAATATAGATCTATGATCGAGAGCTTACTCTACCTTACAGGCACAAAACAAGACATCACGCATGTAGTTGGGCTTGTTGGGCGGTTTAAAGAAAATCATAGAGAAACTGATCTCCATGCAATCAAGATAATATTCAATTATTTACAAGGAACTCAATATTATGGTCCATGGTATCCCAAAGATGTAGAAATTTTCCTTCATGCTTACAAATATGCAGACTAGGCTGATAACATTGATGATTGAAAGAGTACTAGTGGAGGAGCATTCTATTTGGGACCTCGCTTGGTATCATGGTTCAACAAAAAACAAAGATCCATTGCTTTATCTATTGTTGAGGCATAATATGTTGTTGTTGCATCTTGCTGTACTCAATTTCGATGGATGATGCAAACAATACAAGATATTCAAATCACTTGTCCTCAACCTATACTTATTTTGTGTGATAATACTAGTGCCATAAGAATTTCTAAAAATCATGTCATGCACTCAAAAACCAATCATATTCCAATCAAATATCTCTTTCTGAGAGAACAAGTGCTTGAAGAAAGGGCCAAACTAGAATATGTTCCCTCAAAGGAACAAGTTGTGGACATATTTACTAAACCACTTCCACGTGATTCCTTTGAATATATCATACATAAATGAGGAGTGGTCTTTGATTCACCATTCTGTTAATTATTCTAATAAATATTTCATGTTCAGGGGGAGTTGAGTATGAAATTACTACAATTTACTTTCTTTACATGGATCCCATAAAGGACAGTCATGTATATACACGAGTTTGGTTCTTGACAGTAGTTTATGTTTCTGTATAAATAATAAACTGAGACAAATTCAAGGAGAGGTACTACTGTAATTTAGTTCGTGGTTCTTTGGCCCCCTGCTTCAGATATTGACTAGTTACAATTTGTTGTTGCCCAAATGAAACTTAGAAGTGATATTGGCTTATGATGGTTGTTAAATGACATTGCTGCTTTGATGACTTTACTGATTGATGAATTTACTGGTGAATATGATCAATCCTAACAATGAACAAATGGCGCAGGTTCAGGGGGAGAACTCAATACACTTCTACTAGTGCATTGTTGACCTTATGACTTCTTGAGTTTTCTTTTGCATAATGATGTTCATGTTGTTGTTTCCAGATAATTATTGTATAGATCTTGTATGGTGTATGATGGATGTTGATGACTATCATGGTCTTATTGAGGTCTTTGGTCCTGGTTATAAATATCATATCTATCTCTTGATGTAAAGGTCATGTAAATACATATGTTATAAATCATTGTAAAATTTAGTCATGTAGGGACTATTGGGGTCAAGTCATGTAATGACATCATTTTGGGCATGTGATGTAATGTTGCGTCAAATATATAACCCCATGATATTGGGTGATCAATTTAAGCATGAGTCATTGGTAATAGGAAAGGTCATGTCTAGTTGAGTCCTAGAGTCATGTACCTCTTTGTATATCTTCAAGAAATTAAGCATGTCTTCAGGGGGAGCATGGTGAGTACTAAGTGTTCGTACTCACGCTTATGTGAACAAAGGGAGAGAATCCTTCCTTCAACATTGGTCAACCCTTTTCCCTTGATGTCAAAGGGGGAGAGAAGCTTGGTGTTTGGAAATGTTTAGTGAATTTGGAAAGAAGCATGGTATATCTACATATGTGGTTACAGGTATCTATAGGTGGTGGTAACCAAACACAATAGTGGTTTCCATAAAGTCCAAAGGGGGAGATTGTTGGCATTATGACTAATGTGTTGTCCTTAATGGGAACCTACTTGATAAAGAGGCCAACTTGATGGTAGCAAAATGAGTATACAGGCCAATACAGAGGTGACAAAGAGACTGGAAAAAGGAATATTAGTTTAGGGACAAAGGAAGGACAAAGGTGATGTTTTAAGAAGTATACGCGGATCCTGTGAACAAAGGCCGCATACATATGCGGGTATGGTGAAGCAAAGTCGTGTACAATTTCCGCACCATAGTATTCTCAATACTAGGGGTCTTTACCATGATATTGGCCCATAGTAATGAGTGCGACAATGGATATTTTATTCCATCAAAGAATACCATCGACATTACTAATTGGCCTAGGGTATTGGCTAAGGCTTAAGCTATATAAGGAGATGGAGATCAAAGTGCTACATGTGCAAGTATTGGGTTAATAATGATTGGTTTGATCTGAAATAGATGTGCACCAAGGTGTATGATGATAGATCATATCTATTAGATCTGAAATGACTACATATTAAATAATCTTCTTATGGTTTGATAGATCTGTAATGATGATGTTATGATGTGTATTTATTATGGTGTATGTTGAGATTTGGGTTTGATAGGTGTTTTGTTGTGCAACAAAGGTTTGAATCAATAATTATAGATATGTATGCAAGTTTGCTTCAGAAAGGTCATGTACATATGCGAATCTACTTCTGGATAATAGCATATATATTATGCAGTATGGACAGATCTATATGTGAGTGTCAAGTATGAAAGGCACATACATAAAAATAAATGCTTTATAAGGGTCATGAACATCTGCTAGGGTTTTGAAATTTGAGATGATGATTGGTTTGTTTTATTATGTTTGCTGATGTCTATCGATGAAGTCTTTGATGATAACCTGTGTTTAATAGTGTTGGTTGGGTTAGATTGGTGAATAATAATGATGCTACTATGTGATGATCTGTATGTGGTTCAGAGATATTTGATGGGGTCAATACCTGTTTCAATAATTATTTCAAAAGTGCAATAATTCAGATTCAAATTTCTGTATTTTGAGATCTGTACGCAGGTTATCATAAGGGAAAGTGCATATATACATGGATATGCCTCTGAACAATAGCGTATATATTCTGGCATGTGCTTAATTTGGGTTTTTAGTGACATGATCTGGTTTTTGCGATGAACAATATGTAGTCTAATATTCTGATGAATTTGTATACAATGATATAACTTGGTCTGGTTTTTTGAACAAGTTATTTCCAATATTTGATTTGGTGATTCAATTGGTTCAGTGACTTGATACAATGTTGATTTCAGTATTGTTATTTAATATTTGGAATGGATCTAGTTTGAAATATTCTGAAAAGTGATCCACAAAGAACTAAGGATAAGGGGGTTGTAGCTCCCTTCCAGTAGAAGCTGGAGAACGAGATAAGGTTGTAGCCTTCTACAGGTGAGTGCCTATGTACTTGTATGAGTCTGCACTAGTACAAGATTGTAAAAAATTTCTCTTTATAATAAAAGAAGAAGATAAAGACGACAACAACAATGGTTTTTTCCCACATTGGGTTTCCATCTAAAAATCCTGGTGTTGATGTGTTTCTTATGTGTGATGGTTTATTCTATTCTTATTACACATGGTTACTGTTTAATTAATGTCTAATGAAGTACTCATACCCTGGTTGAAGTTAAATAGATGATGAATTAACTTAAAAGTTAGATAACTGGATATACGTTACTTGTATTCATTAGAGTCGCGTACATACACAAGTTTATTTCGAAACTATAACATACAAAAATATAAATGAGAAAATAAAAAGTTTAAGTAGTTTAAAAATACTGATTCCCCCCCCCCTTCCACCTCTCAGTAATTTTCCTAACAATATTATGTTCCAAGATATTCCAAGTTCAAATCTCTCAAGCTTACTCGTTGGCCGCATGCTAAGAGTGACGTGGTTCACTTAGAGGTTATAGTGGTAGTGGTTGGAATTGACCACGTGCAACGTGATTATGAGATCAACCCAGTTGTTCAGTTCTCTAATAATTTTTTTTTCATAAAGAACTCTCGAGATTTCTATGTTTAGGTATTCCAAATATATTTCAATCTAAAACTTTGACTTCTTACTTGATTTATTAAAAGTATGATGTGGAAAGTTGGTGCAAGCATCACCTCTATGTCACTCAAGATTAGGTGGGTGATTGTTGTTATTGGAGGATGTTTGTTTGGTTCACATTGCATTACTTTTTAAAAATATAATTGAGAAAACAATTTTGATGTCATACAATATTAGATAGGTAATACCCCTTCTTATATTAAAGACTCATATTCTTTTGTTCATTGGATTAATAACATAGAAATAAAGGATGATGATCTTATGGTTAGCTTTGATATTGTATCTCTTTATACTATGATTCCTATTGATGAAGCTATTAATATCATAAGAAACATCACGGATAAAGAAACTGTGGATCTTCTGGAGCTTTGCTTAAAATCCTCTTACTTTCGTTTCAAAGGTAAAATTTATGAACAAACCCATGGTGTGGCTATGGGCTCTCCTCTATCCCCCATAGTTGCCAAAATATTCAGGAACACTTCGAACAGAAGGCTCTCAGGTCATTTCCATGCACCCTTTAAGAATGGAAAAGGTTTGTTGTTGACATATTTGCTAAATGGAGTCATGGAAAAGAAAAACTTGACCTATTCCTCAATCATATAAATAGCCTTTCAGAGCATATAAAATTTACCATTGAAATTGAAAATAACAACCAGCTTCCTTCCTTGATATCCTTCTAACCAAAAAATATGGGTCACTTGGTTTCCAAGTCTACAGAAAGAAAACCCACACAAAACAATATCTTCATGCAAATTCTCATCACGACCCTAAACAAAAGATTGGCATCATTAGGACCTTAACCACTAGGGTGGCCAGAATATATGATCCCAACCATTTAAAAGATGAACTCAACCATCTTCATAAAGTGTTTGAATTAAATGGGTATAATAGGAATACCATTAAGAAAGCCATGAACCTATCATTAAACAAGAATAACAATACCAAAGATCAAAATTCATCAACTCCTAAGGTCTCCCTTCTATACATAAAAGGCACCACTGATAAAATTACTAAAATTCTTAATAAACACAACATCGATGTAGCCTTCACCCCTTCCAACACCATCAGACAATTATTCAACTTTGTCAAGGATCCCATAAACCCTAACCTTCAAAAAGGTTTTTATGTTATTCCTTGCTCATGTGGAAAATAATACATAGGTGAAACAGGTAGGTCTCTTAACATTAGAATTAAATACCACACTGCTGACTTAAGAAGGGAAAGGACCTCAAAATTGGCCTTAGCAGAACATGTTCACTCCTCCTCTCATTACATCTGCATGGAAGAAGCCAAACTAGTTAGAAAGGAAGACCACTATCTTAAAAGGAAAATCAAAGAAGCCATTGAAATAAAAAAAGGAAGAACAACTTGAACTGAGATGATGGATTAAAACTAAGTAACACCTGGAAACCTTTACTTGAGATCTTAAAGAACCAATAATTAACTCATATCCTTTTTAATAATTTATTCCCTCGTCTATCATTAAAAGATTAATAAAATATAAATTAACTCAACAAGAAACATTATATAACATCATACTCAAACAATAAAACAAAAACATAAATAAACATATAAATCAAATAATTGGGTATTTCATAACTAATCATTTGATAATATTAAAATAAATTAAAATAATAACTTATTAATTATAACAGCTTGGTAACAC
>APFE031135296.1:36707-46951 GCA_000404065.3 Pinus taeda
AAATTTCCTGAGATATGGTTTGAGAATGTGGTTCATAAGGCTCTGAAAAGTAGAGGGGGCATTACAAAAACCAAATGGCATGACCAGGAATTCATAGTGGCCTTCATGAGTTCTAAAAGCAGTCTTGGGGATGTCGACTTCCTTAATGCGAATTTGGTCGTAGCCTGAGCGAAGATCCAGCTTAGTGAAGAATTGAGCCCCATTGAGTTCATCCAGCAAATCATCAACCACCAGGATGGGAAATTTATCTTTGACTGTCAACTTATTGAGGGCCCTGAAGTCGAGACACATCCACCACTCCCCATCTTTCTTGAGCACCATGACCACTGGGGATGAATAAGGAATAATGCTGGGACGAATGACACCGGCTTCCAAAAGTTCCTTGATGATTTTTTCTATTTCATTCTTTTGGGTGAACGGATATCTGTATGGGCGCACATTTGGGGGTTGGGCCTGTGGAACCAAGGTGATGCTATGATCATGTTCCCCTCACGAGGGTGGAAGCTCATGAGGCTTGTCAAAGACCGGCAGATGGTTATTTAAAATCTGTTGCATCTCAGGATGAATTGGCAGAGGCTTGGTTTCGACTACCTGGATGGCATTAAATTGAACTACAACTCCATGATTATCCTTTTTTAACAATTTTTCCATCCTATGCGAGCTGATGATAGAGGGGGCTCCTGCCTGGAGTCCACGGAGGGTATGTGTGTCGTTGTTCTGCTTAAAACTCATATATAACTCATGGAAATCCATTGTGATTGGCCCAAGAGTGCGGAGCCATTCAGCTCCGAGGACAATGTCGCAACCCCCCATGTGTATGGAAAACATGTGGGTTTGCAACTGATAATCCCCCATTTGAAGTTTGACATTTTCACAGTGGCCTTCACATTTCATTGTGCCTCCATCCACAATTTGAACTTGGAAGTTAGAAACTGCTCGCACAAAACAATGCACTGCTTCGGCGACTTTTTGATGGATGAAATTATGTGTACTTCCACTATCAATCAAGACTACTACTGGGCGATGTTTAATAAAACCTCTAATTTTGAGAGTTTGAGGGGAAGAAATCCCTGCCAAAGCATGCAATGAAATGAATGGTTCGTCAGAGACATTGTCCTGTTGGTTGTCTTCTTCAAGCGACTCATGTTCCTCCACTGGTGGCTCTTCCTCTGTTGAGCTGTAGTCAGTGGTATCAATTTGAAAAAATTTGGGCTCCTTGCATTTATGCCCTGGGGAGTATTTTTCATCACAGTAATAACATAGGCCTTGCTTTCTTCTTTCGGCCATCTCCGCAGGTGACACCTTTTGGACTTTAAGTGTTTGAGTCATGTTGTGAGCCTGTGGGGGGCAACCTTTAGCGGAGAAATTTGGGTGACTGTATTGGGCTGCTAATGCACTTTCAACGTTACGAGCTACCTTGCAAGCCTCCGTCCATGTGGGAGGGTGGTGCAGTAGGACTTGGGCTTTGATAGCTTCTTTAAGACCGCTGATAAAACATTCTATATAGAACCCATCTGAGAGACCCCAAGTGCGGAAGGCTAAGGCTTCAAAAGCTGTAATATATTCACCCATTGTACCAGTCTGTTGGAGCTTAGTAAGACGACCCAAAAAAGATGATTCCTGGTCAAAGCGGTCTTGAAGAACTTTGGTGAATTTGTGCCAAGTCCTAAAAGTTCCAGTGCAACATTGTTGCCATTCCCACCATTGCCACCTTTCATTGTCCAAGTACATGCTCCCCAACATAAGCTGAGTCTCATCATCGAAGATGCGATTTAGTTTGAAATATTTCTCCATTTGTGCTATCCATGCTGACGGGTGAGAACCGTCAAATTTATGCATATCCAACTTGGGAGGTCGCTGACTAGGTTGTGGGTGGGTGTGCCAGACGTGAGGAGAATGGCTAGACTCACCCTCATTGTGTTCATGGCCATTATACTCCTCCTCATGGCCGTGCTCCTTACCCTTCGGGACTATTTTGTCGACCATGCTAAGTAGTCTGGTAACCTGAAGGTCGAGGTTATGCACTGATTCTTCAAGTTTGTCCATCCTTTCATTGGCCATCGCTTGAGCTATAGTTGCTACCATACACCAACCATATTTTTTTAAAAGTGGGACCGCCTAAAAAAATTCACTAAGAAGTGAATGGTACCACCGTGCTCAGCTCGTCGTCCTGATTCTGATGGGCTAGATTACTCCTCCCTTATCAATACTGCAGTGGCCAAATTCTCAAAATGTCAATGCGGCCAAAAGTCTTGCGAAAATTATACCCCGTATAGGAACCCTTCACAACGACTCTGATCTGGTGGATCTGAGAGATCTGAATGGCGGATCTGATAGCGCTGGGCGGCCGAACTGACTGCTTCTGTGGATCTGATGGATCTAATAGATCGGAATGGCTGATTAGGACCGATGTCTGCTGCTGCTGCACTCCTTTGCACAAGCGGATCTGGAAGAGATGATGATAGAAAAGGGAATTAGGGTTTTGAGGAGTGTTAGGTGCTACAGATCGCAATATACATAAGGGTCTGGCAGTAATACTCGACCCAATGTTTCAGGGCTCTAACTAAGGAGGATCGACCGTACCCTTAGTCGTACAACCTGACTACCCTATCGTACGGGCGAGTAATCTCTCCGAGTGCTGTTCTCGGTGTACTGTAGCCACAATACAGTCGAAGGTTTATCTATGGCGAGGCTTCAAGGTAGCTATGGGGCTTCCTATATACCTAGAGGGTACGTGGAAGACAGTCCGTGCGCGGTTCTGTCTAATGCGCTACTACTCGAAGGGGTACGCACAGGGGTTACAAGGGAGTCCAACAGACGTGACCACCTCTTGTATTTCCTGCGTTCATGCCTCCCCAAATCCGCAGGTTTATGCGCTCAATGACAGATCCCGTGGTTTAAAGACGCCGGAACACATCTCTAGCCAAAAAAAATTTGCTAAAATTTGGAGATCCCACCGAGCCCTGGAAAGTGCTCTGATACCACTTGTTATGCCACTTAACCTACAAAGCAATACTGAACTGAGAATATGCGAGAAAAATACTGAGAACGAAGAAAATATACCCATAACAAAGAATAGCAAAGATTTTATTACTCAGAGAGAAATGTTCACAGGCCTCTTCGAGGGGGCAACCTCCAATAGAGCAGAGTTCGATTACAAAACAAGACACGATGCTCCTCGCAGGGAGTCCCTATCCTTTATATATGACTCATAAATGCAATACCACGGGCCAATACCGTGGTATTATTAATACCATCTATCTAATACTACGACCCATTTTCAACTAACTGTGGTTCCGTTATTAATTGCGGATTAACCACTTACAATTATTAATATGGGCTTTATTGACTCTTGACTATGACGTGGTCCCATTACATAAATAAGGGGGTTAGGGTGGGACCCTAACATTCATGGCTTGGGAAAAGATGGAAAGACCATCTAGGATATATTCCCATAATTGTTAGGCTGATGAAGAACTGGTATAGCTTCCACTTCTTGAGTGCAGAAGACCTAGAGATTATTCAGACTCTACCATGGGTTCATGGAAAGAGATTTTTAGCTCTACACCACTAGTATATAGGATTCAATCCTCTTATTAACACTCCTTCCAATAATCTTATTGGGTTAAGCTTCCTGGTTTCCTTACCGAATTATGGACAAAAGAGTCTCTGACTGATATTGGGAACGTGATAGGGAAATTTGTCTATGTGGATCCGAAGTACCTGGGGGAAAAGGATAAGAGAGTGGCATGGATTCTTATCAAAAAAGAATATCATGGAGGCTTTCCTGATCATATTGATTTCTTTTGGGGGAATCTAATGTGCAACAGAGATTGGATTTCTAGGGGGTCCCATTCCGTTGCTCGACCTGTCACAGAATAGGACATTTAAATGAGAGTTGTTCATTTCATCCGGGGGGTAGACTTCAAGGAAGGAAATTAAAGAATAAAAATAATTCAAAATCTTCGAGATTTAAGCAGTAGGAAGTAGATGGACAAAGAAAACCATCAGACTGGAGGTCTTCTCCCTCAGGTATGTCAAAATTCTCCTCACCTTTTCTCACTCCAACAGAGAAGCCTAGCAGACTATCTCCGATGTTTCCTCCCACTGCTTCATTCCCTCCTCGAAAAATATAACTCTCCACAAGGGAGGGTAAAGGATCTTCTTAATTCTTCATATCCTCCCAAGCCTATACCATGCCGTGAAGTACCACATCCCTCCCCAATTCCGAATCCTTTGGAAAATGTTCCATCTTTGTCTCACATCACATACATTCCATCATCTTCACCTTCCCCTATCAAATCTTCTCACCTATCAAAAGGGAAGGAACCATGCTCGATAGTGACTCCTCCAAATTCTCCTGTTACCTCTCTGTAGGATGTGACCTAGATATTCTCTTGAAGAAGAAATCCCTTGAACTTTACCCTCTCACCATTCACAAACCTTTTTCGCCCTCTTCACCCCATATCAGTCCTAAATTTGTGGGAAACATCACTGTGAGGAGGAAGCAAAATAGAGGTACAAGGCATTTCCGTGGCAGGAAGGAAAATCCCCTCAACTTAAACATGGACCCCTCCCTGATCGACATTCCTATAATTTATCTCTCTGATAAAGGGCCCCTTAGAGCAAGATAGGATGGAGATAGGCCAACATGACTCACATCATTTCTATGAATATCAAGGGTCTAGGGGCGGGCCATAAATTCTTAGCCCTGAAGGATTTATTTTCAACTACACAAACCAATATTATTCTCATACAGGAGACTATGCATGCGGCCACTGTTTCTATAACATATTTCAGGCATATGTTCCCCTCTTTGCATATTTTTGCCACAGATGCAAATGGACTATCGGGGGGATTAACAATTTTATGGAATCCTGTCTGGATATCGATAAAGGCTTTCAAGTGTTTTGCAGGCATTCTCCTCTTAGCAAATATACGGGGTACAACTGGTACTATACATGTCCTAAATGTATATGCCCCTTATAAGGATCGTTGCTTCTTCTGGAACTGGTTCATGTCTTCTGAAATTTGGGAAATAGACTCTCTCCTTATTGGGGGTGACTTGAATTGTACTTTGAGCAGTGAAGAGGTTTGGGGGAGGGGTAAGAAGGTCGATCCTTTAGCAGGACTTATCAAAGTGGCCATTCTCCATCATAACATGGTTGATGTTTACCCTCATAACATGGGTCCTACATGGGATAATGGTAGATCAGGAACTTCCTATCTAGCCAAAAGGCTAGACTGTTTTCTGATCCATGACAAGCTGATGGACCGTATGGGCATGCCATCCTCGAATATTGTAAACTGTTTTATCTCTGATCACAGATCTATTTCCTTATAGTGGGGAAAAAGGAGGTATAGAAAGGGTCTCCCATTCAAATTCAATAAAATCTGGCTAGAAGATGTAGAATTCAATGACCTTGTCCAAAAATCATGGACTGCTTTCTTTCCTATGGAACACAATTCCCCATCCTAAGCCCTTCTCGATAATCTAGCTGCTCTCAATATTAAGGTCAAATCATGGCACAATAATAAGATCAAAATCAATAGGAAAGCTTTGAAAGAGATACAAAAGGAATTGGATGTTTATGCTAGTAAAATGAAAGAAAGTAGTATCTCTTTTAAGCTCCGAAGCCGTATAAAGGAATTGGAAACAAAAAACACAACTTGTTAGCCACCGAAGAAGAATCATGGAGATTAAAGAGTAGAGATTTATGGCTAAAGGAAGGAGATAGGAATACTAAATTCTATCATAGATATGCAAATATTAAGAGGGAAACTAACTCAATTTGGGAGATTAAAAGTAACGGGGGTAAGATGTTACACTCTCAGGAGGATACTTCAAAGGAGGTTGAGATCCATTTTGAAAAGTCATACAAAAGGAATGAGAAATGCAGGATTGAAGACATCTTATGCGGAACTGACCTCTTCCCTACTATGCTTGATGATGAACAAAACACTGTTTTATTCCATCCTGTATCCGAGGAAGAACTTTTGACAGTTATGAAGTCTTTCAAAAAATAAAAAAGTCCAGGCCCTGATGGACGGACTATTGTGTTCTTCATACACTTTTTCAAATTGGTTAAGAAGGACCTTCTAGGAATGGTGGAGGAATCCAGACAGATGGGTAATATTCATTAGCATATAACATCTACATACATTGCTCTCATCCATAAAAAGAAAAAAAGCATCTTCTTTCTCAGATTTTAGACCAATTCTCTATGCAATGCGATTTATAAAATCATCTCAAAGATTATAGTTGGTAGAATCTGAGGGATTTTGTCAAAATTTATATCTCAGGAATAACATGGATTTATTCAAGACAAGAATATTATTGAGGTAGTGGCAAACACACAGGAGAGTTTACATTCATTACATACTAAAAAACTGGATGCAGCGATCCTACAATTAGATATAAAGAAAGCCTATGATAGCCTTGATTGGGGCTTTCTAAGATGCATTTTATGCAAAATAGGACTAAACAACTGTTGCATAAATTGGATCATGGTCTGTGTAGAAAAAGTCAAATTTGCTGTCCTTATCAATGGATCACCATCAAATTTCTTCTTGGCAGCCAGAGGTATGAGGCAGAGATGTTCCCTATCCCCTCTCCTCTTCATTCTAGCTATGGACTCATTGAGATTACATATTAAAAGAGATGTAATGGAAAAACAATGTAGGCCCATGATGATCAGCAGGAGAAATTACATTTCTCACAGTTTATTCGTGGACGATATCATGATTTTTGGAATGCTCTGTTGAGCTACATAGAGATGTATACATGACATACTAAATAATTTCCAAAGAGCCTTTGGAATCCTAATAAACGAGGGTAAATATTTTTTCTATTTCAGGGAAAGAGATATGGAAACTATGGAATATATGAGAGAACTGTATAATACAGAAGCAAAACCCATAAAGGATGGGATGAAATATCTGGGTTTTCATCTTAAACCATCGGGCTACACAAAAGCCAACTAGATGTGGATCACTGATCGCTTCTTTAAAAGAATAGCAGGGTGGGAGTTCAAGCACCTTTCTATGGCAGGCATAGTGGTACTGGCACAGTCTGTGTTGGCACAGATGACAGTTTATTGGGCCCATCTTTTCTACCTCCCTACAAGCATCATTTCTTTGCTAAACAAATTGACGGCAAACTTTATATGGGGAGGCAGTAAAGAAAAAAGAAAATATCATTTGACAAAACTCAGGAACAATGCTCTTCCAAAAGATCTTGGAGGTTGGGGAATCATGGATATTCAAAAATTTGGGGAGGCTCTACTATGTAAGTCCCTATGGAAAAGTATTAATGGAGATATTTTATGGAGCATATCCATAAGGAAGAAGCACATGGGAAACAAAGACTTATCATACTAGTTCAGAAAAGGGTCTATCGGATCCCCTCAAGGATCTGCTATATGGCTGAATTTCCGGAAAATAGAGACTTTTTTTCTACAAAATCTCTCTTGGAATCTACAAAATGGAAAGAACGTTTATATTGGGTACGACCATATAATGGGAACAGGGGAGGATCTCATTATATCATCACATATCATAAAGGCTCTTCATCGCATGGGAGTCTTCACATGGAGTCAAATCACAGCAGGGTGGCAGGGAGGATTTCCCATTTGGAGAGAAGCATAGGAGTTGGTTCTAAAAGGAGTTTTATCACAACAACGGTATAATATAATGATGACCATGAGAAACTCAGGTATTTTCCGAACGGAAGTAAATGATACCCTTACCTGCAGCGGAAAAAGGGAGAAGGAAGAAGTTCATGTAAAAGAAATCTACTCATTATTAGCCAAAAGCGATCTTTCTCCTCCTTTAAATATTTTCCTTATGTCCCTGTGGAAAACTGAGGCTCCCTATAAAATGATTTATTTCTCGTGGCTAGTCTTCCATAATAATAACCTTACTTGGGAGAATCTACAAAAAAGAAATTGGACTGGGCCTGGAATATGCTTAATGTGCAAAGCGGAGGGGGAAAATAGCTGTCACATGTTCCTAACATGCAACATCACCCTTCAGTTATGGAAGGACCTTGCAACCTATTTTGGTTTCAGTTTGGAGATTCACTCCTCCTTGCAAGAAGCACTGAAGTGGTGGAGCACTCAGAAAGCAACAATTAGATCCATTCCACAACTTCTTTTTTGGTTAGTTTGGAAGTGGAGGAACAAGTTTTTGTTCCAAGATAGGAAGGAAGATATTAGGACTGTTTTCGAGAAAATAATTTCTCTATGTAACTCTCTTCCATCTAAGATTGTTCAACACAAAAAATTAATTCCAAGTTACAGAGGAGGGTCCATATGAGTTTTCCGAGAGCTTTTTTTGATGGGGCAGCACAAAATGGCATATGTGCTTGTGGCATCTTCATCTCAATGAATGAAGATCACATTTTTCCATTCACTGGAATGGTGGTAAAGGTACAAACAACAAGGCTGAAGCTATGGTCCTTATTGGACTCCTATATTTGAGCACCTTCCTAAATATCTAGAATCTTCAGGTCTATGGTTACTCAAAAATCATAATTGAGCACGTCACAGGAAAATTTTCTATAAAGAATTCCATGCTAACATGATGGATGAATAGAATAGATTTATTATGGAAGAGAAAAAAGGATTATTCTATCAATCATGTGGACATAACATACAATACTCTTGCTGACGATCTGTCAAAGAAAGGGCTCACAATCTAGCCTGGCAAATGGAAAATGGATGTTCAAGTGGGAGCAATCACATATCAGATCGAAGAGTTCTCCCTCCTGGGTACTTAAAAAATCTTGATTTTTTGTCTTTACCCTGATTATGTTTTTCTTGCAAGAACCTCTTCACAAAAGGTATGTTGTCTTTAACCTTTTCGTAATTGTCCATATTTTGGGGTTGTTTTCTCTATCCGGATCTGAAAGGTCATCCTGTGTCTATTCACTTGACATAGTCTATTTCACAACATATTTCTACTTTCATCTTGCCATGTAATGCTTTTAAGAAGTTTTTCCAGGCGGAGATATTTGTACAGTCTTATATCTCTTGGTTTTGGAATGTCATCGATCTTGTATGTATATGCCCTTTATAATATCAATATAAATATTGTTTTTTTTTCATACTAAAAATATAATGGGTTATTCCATAACTAACCATTTGATAATATTAAAATAAATTAAAATCATAACTTATTAATTATAATAGCATGGTAACATGTGTATTAAAATAAACATATAGTCCTTATACTCATATTAAAACAGTTAGAAAATAAACAATAAGAATCTTATAAAAAATTATAGGGAATTAATTAAACAAGTTAGTTAATTAATTAACAAATTAATTAATTAGCTTAATTAATTAGTTAAACAAACTAATTGGTTATTTTGTCTAATTAATTAATTACTTGAACAAATTAATTAATTAATTAGGGAATTAATTAAGGAATTGATTAAAACAAATTAATTAATTTTACAAATTAATTAATTAATTAATCGAGATTTCTATGTTTAGGTATTCCAAATATATTGCAATCTAAAACTTTGACTTCTTACTTGATTTATTAGAGGTATGATGTGGAAAACATTAATTAAACTAATTGATTAATTAAACAAATTAATTAATTAAACGTATAAATCAAATAATGGGTTATTCCATAACTAGCCATTTGATAATATTAAAATAAATTAAAATCATAGCTTATTAATTATAATAGAATGGTAACACGTGTATTAAAATAAACATATAGTCCTTATTACTCATATTAAATAGTTGGAAAATAAACAATAAGAATCATATATATATTGAAATATTTTATTTATGGCTTAAGGAAATATTTTTGTAATTAATATATTTTGTGTTAAATATACTAGTCAACAGAAACATAGAATAATAATACATCATAATAATACAATAATATTATTATTATTTTTTTATACATCATTTCTAATTTAATTTTTAATTTAGAAAGAGATATAAAATTTCTGAAAAAAGTAATTTTTTATTTTTACTTTTACTTTTTTACACTTTTAATTATTTTATCTCTATATAAAATTGATAAACCAAGCTTAACATAAATCTTAATGGTTGAAAAGAATTTGTTTTGTTCCAGCTATATTTTTATTTTTAAATAAAGATAAAGTTGAAAAACAATAACTAAATATAATATTCTACGGGTTAACCAGAATACCACCGAAGCAGATCACATAAAGTCAAGGATCGTGCGCTACACTAAATCTTGAAAAACCACAAAATTTTAAA